>MU672951.1:290337-303486 GCA_026770625.1 Nicotiana glauca
ATTAGGTGTGCATGTCATGTTTATAATTTAATTGTTAAAAGTGGCCTTAATTTATTTTCAGTTGAGATTACTCATGTTAGAAGAGCAGTTGGTATTATTCAAGGAAATAATAGACAATCAAGAATAAAGGAATTTAAGAGTAAGTGTGTCCAGTATAACCTTAAACCTAGATTCATGCCAGATGAAATTGTTACTAGATGGAATTATACATATATATTTTTAAAATGTTTCTACAAATATAGATTCCCAATAACTGAAGTTGTTAATGCGCATTATACTGATCTAAGGCGTATGTTAACAAGTGATACTTGGGAGGTCATTAATGATGTTGTTAAATTTTTACATAAATTTTATACAGCTACTGTTGAGTTTTCTGTAGCATATTACCCCACTGTTACTATGGCTTTAGTACATATAGCTGAAATTTTTTTTCTACTATCTGAATTTAAGAAGAAAGAAAAATATAAGGATGTTGTTGAAAAAATGCAAGCAAAATTCAAAAAGTATTTTTTCCAATTCCTCCGATTTAATTAATTGGTGCAGTTTTAAATCCTTCTATTAAGATGTCTGATTATCACCAATTAATGAATGTTTTATATACTTATATGGAGATTGGAGAAACTGAAACCCCAACTTTATNTTTTTTTCCCATCTTCCTTGTATTCTTTATGTTAGTACTTTGTATTAATATAACTTACAATATTTATACTAAACCCCGCCCGGCTCGGCCCGGCCCCCTCAACCCGTAACCCGTACGGTTCATTTTTACCCGTATGAACCCAAACCCGTTAAACCCGTTAATGTACAACCTGGAACTCGTAGGGGTCAAAAAAATTTTGAACCGGCCCGGCCCGGTAGGCCCGTTTAACACCTTTATTCTCAGTACATTGGCATGCAAGAGCAGATCAAATCTCTCCTAGCTTCTGGAAATTTTTCGATTCCTCGGTCTCGTGAGTCATCGACAGAGGCTCGCATTCCCCGTGCTCATTCCTCCCGTACTCCAAGTGCTCGTTCCTTCCGTCCTCTCCATGATCGTTCTTTCCTTCCTCGACATGTACACCCTTCTGGATACCGTCTTGGTAATGAAAGTTAATCAAACGGAGATGATAATGATGTACAAAACAATCCTTAACTTTTATACACTTTAAACTAGACAAATACAATCAGTTTTTGAATGGGCGTGTAATAATAGTTAACTTAGATTGGTTAGCTTAATGTGTTAGTTCTATTGAACTTTATACTTTGTTGGTTTTAATGTTGTTGTTAATATTGTTATTGTGTAGTTGTTGTGTTGTTGTTGTTTTTTTTTTTTTTGTTGTTGTTGTTGTGTTGTTGTATTGTTGTTCTTGTTGTTCTTGTTGTTGTTATTGTTGTTGTTGTTGTTGGTATTGTTGTTATTGTTGCTTGTCATAGAGATTTGGTATGCTGGCAGGTGTTGTAGCTTCCAAAACAGGCAGTTTCTGCCAAAATTATACCAAGAAAAGCGACCAACTTTGGTCGCTTGTTGGTCGCTTTTCTTTTTAAAAAAATAACTTTCTAGGCAATAGCGACCAAGGTTGGTCGTTAATTAACCCAGATTTCTCAAAAAGTGACCAAGTCTACAAACAAAATATATTTTCTGGAAAATAGCAACCAACCCTGGTCGCTTATATTTAAAAAATAATTAAATTCTTGGAATTAGCGACCAATATTGGTCGCTTATGTTTAAAAAAAAATTTTAAAATTAAAACAATAGCGACCAACTTTGGTCTCTATTTTTTAGATTTTAAAATATAATATTTTCTTTACAGACCAAAGTTGGTCGCTTTATTTTGATTAATAATAAATAAATAACGTAATTTAAGAGTAGAGACCAACTTTGATTGTTAAATTTATATTATTAAAATAATAAAGCGATCAAAGTTGGTCGGTATATTGTTTATCCGGAATACGTGGTCCCTAAGTTAAAGGGACCAGCATAATATCGACCAGGCCTGTTTGGTTGCTTTTTGGTCGCTTTTTGGCCTGTATTGGTCGCTTTTTTCCGGATTTTTAGTAGTGTAATTTATACATGGTGAAGAATTAGGAGCCTTGATTTTAATTATTCATAATCTTTTTCTTAGAAATATAATAGGTTTATATACTAGCTTATTAGATGTACCTTCTTTTTGACAATATTAATTTGGACCTTACGTTCATTGATTGTAACCGGAAAAAGAATTGTTAATATTGTTATTTTTATTATGTGTATTCATAAGTGAAATATAATCAGCTGCTGGCTTGTGACGCGCAAATTTTATTATATGGAGTTGGCTGTCGAATTATAGCTCAACGATACCTTTGTTTCACCATAACTCAAGATTAAGTTTGTGTGTTGTGTCCTAATCTTTCCTAGTAGATTAGGTGTATTCTTGGTTATCATTTATTAATAGCAGAATAGTTTAATCAATAATTCATTCTTTCATCTCTTTAATAACCACTACAAGAAATATGAAACCTTTCACTACTAAAAATTCGGCCAAAATAAAAAGCGGTTGATCGACCGATTTTGGTGGGTCAAAAACCAATGGTCGGTTTTTAAAAATATTTTTTTATTTCTTTTATGAAACCAATCGAATTTGGTTGATTTTTTCTTCTTTTTGCGCCAAAATACGAAAAACTATTTTTGTGTCCCAGAAAATTTAGTTTTCAAGAAACCCACAAACTTCGATCGATTTTTTTATTTTAACATTATAAGATGCTGTAAGAATAAATGGTTTGATTTTTCGTTTACCAAAAAGATCTGCCTCTGTGGAATAAATCTAAAGAATGTTCAGTATTATATCCAATTTCAAACGAATGTATAGATGTCTTGACTTATCATTAAGCTGCACTCAAATACTAACATGCCCACAATCATATGCTTGAGTATTAATTCTTGTAAAGGAATAATGTCGACATGTCCACAATATTTCTCGTCAAGGATATGCCGACATGGTTGTCCATATATACGCTCTGCAGTGTAACCTTGTCTAGGTGGAACGTCAGTAAAGACGGATTCAAAATTTAAAATTTATGGGTTTCTATAGTAATATCAAGATAATATGCAATAATAATCGAATTTATAGGCACATATTCATAGACGGTGAAGTTCTTGATGCATTAACGGAGTTTGAGATAGAAACTACTGGTTTCACATGAACCATAGTAACACTGTAGCTCCGCACTTGCATGATGACTAAGCATCCACGTAGATAATGCACAGTTCCACGTGCCATGCACATGTTTCCACGAGCTAAGATTTGTTGTGGCTCATTCAATTTGCATCCACAGAAAGTTTGCACCTTAAAATCCTACGTACTACCCTTTCAAGACTTGATATCCCATTTGGAAAATTTTATACAAATTTTCATGTGGCGAAGAGACAGCGTTATGAAAGCGAAGCCATCAAGAATGATTCTGATGACTATATTATGTTCTTTTAATTGATTTTGATGTTTTACATTAACTATTAATTCTCAACTAATTAATTCTACAAGACAAAGATAATTAGGCATTTTGTGACTATGGGAAATTACAATGGTATGTGCGTGTATTTGAGGTGTATCAGTTCTGAATTTGTCACCGAACTCATATTTCATTTTAGTTATTGGGGTTACAATTAAATAATTATACATATTTAATGAATTTTTAAATATAAATACAGGACCTAAGTAAAAGTTACTAAGTTCATCTGAATATGTACCTAATATTTTAGCTCTGCCGGCTCTCTATGACAATGATGAAGATGGCAGCAGAATTTAAGGTCTATTACTTCATTGTTTGGTTAATTATGAACTATTTATGGAGAATAATCTTTACCACTCCTCATATATATGATTACATGTAAAGTGAATTTTTGATGTGTGGCTTCATGTAGCCAAGCATATGGTTTTGTCACATTCTCAGGTGTATTACACACTTCCTAACATGCCAATACCTAGTCCAGAGTTGGCTCTTCCCCTTATATAAGCAAATGGTTTCCTCACCAATTCAGACTACAACAACAATTCTTCATATCCTCTATTCAAAGAGATATATACACAACACCAAATATCATATATTTCAATATTTCCATAGTCCAATAACAATTCTTCATATCCTATCAAAGAGCTATACTCCATATACAACATCCAATATCTCATATTTCACTATTTTCATAGTCCAATAACCCAGAGATATATACAATGTCTAGCATTTTCAAGATTATTGGTTTTGGGAAGAGAAGATCATATTCAAATAATGGAGATGACGATGGAGATGATGGATATGATTATGCTCCAGTAGCATGCTTAGAAAGAGGTGGTGACGATGATGATGGAAATTATGACTATGCTCCTGCAGCATCCTTGGAAGGCGATGACGATGATGGACACTATGATTATGCTCCTGCTGCATGAATTTAATAGAGATTAATCTTGACACAGCGAGTTTGCCCAAACTCACGGCCTCTAATCCATACATGAGGAAGAACTGGGAAACTTGATTTATGTTTACCTAATACTATATCCTAGTCTTCTTTTTATTTATTTATAGAAATATATAGGTTTATATATTACATATTTTGGGGCTGAGGTCCACACTAAGGTGTTGGGGACTCTGAGATCACTAGCTTATTAGATGTATCTTCTTTTTTGACAATATTAATTTGAATAACATTATGTAGAAGAGTGACATGGATTGTAGTTAAATGTAGTCTCACTTAATGATGTGATCGTATTTATATTCTATAGTTGCTCACATGATTATTCACATCTTTCTGTCCGCCAGGAAATGCATGTAGTAATTCTTAAGATGAAAGTTATAAACATCAGAATCATAAGTGTCACGATCCGAAATTTCCACCTTCGGGATTGTGATGGCACCTAACATTTTACTTGCTAGGAAAGCCGACGTTAGAACAACTTATTCATTTTTCAACAGCTTAGATTAAATAAATAGAAGAACAGAAATAACTGCAGAAATCCAAAGTAAAATGTTGAAGCTAAAACAGCCAAACATCTGCTAAAATCCCTGGACCCGGTGTCATAAGCGGACAAGCTACTGGAATAGTACGTACAAGGGTCTGAAATAAACATAAAGTTGTCTGAAGGAAAATACACAGCTAAATAAAAGGGGAAAGGGACTCCAGGAGTTGCGGCGCTGAGCAGTTGTACCTCAAGTCTCCACAAGATGTGCAATCCGAGTAAGCTAATAATCGTCATTGGGACCGACTCTAAAATCTGCAAAAGAAGTGCAGATTGTAGTATGAGTACAACCAATCCCATGTACTCTGTAAGTACCGAGCCTAACCTCGACGAAGTAATGACGAGGCTAAGGCATGTCACCTACACTACAACATTTACGCAGTATATAATAGAGACAGAAAAGGAAATACGGAATAAAATAAGACAGTCAACTGAGAATAATAGGTACAACCTCAAGAAATAAGCAGTGACGATCAGATAACCAATCCTTAGAGTTTCAAGTGAAAATATCGAAAATCAACACATCTGAATGAAATAGAAATACATAGTTTGTTATGGCGTGCAACCCGATTTCACCATTCAACACAATCCTCCCTTATTCAACCGTAACAATATCAACAATCAAAATAAATAAATATTACGGCGCGCAACCCGATCCCACCAAATAACAATATCAGTATCCCATTTCACCCTTATTTCAATATATCAATACACCCTTATTTCACCTATTACGGCATGCAACCCGATCCCACCGTATTAGTACAAATTTACCCTTATTCCACCATATAAATCCACCTTTATTTCACTTGTTGCGGAACCCGATTCCACCATATCAATACAAAATACTCAATGAGCAAACTCAAATTAATAATTCAAATCATAGGACCACCATAACTGATGAATATAAAGCTGACATAGATAGTAAACCTTGCACCAACTTGAAAATCTACGTATGAAATACTACACGGAGAGACAGTCCAACAAATGACAATTAGAAAGTGTAAATACGTCAATTAGGATAAATAGCAGCAAGTCATGAAAACATGAAGAGGTTTTAACATTTTAATGGGAGAAACAATGACCGACAAGTAGCAATTAAAGCATGGAAGTCATTTAGAGCATATAACATTTAAGACAAGGAAGGAGATAACTAGAGAAAAATGGAAAATCAGGGAAAACAAGTAATTCAGTGGTGTATAAGCACTCGTCACCTCACATATACGCCGCAACACATGAAATCCACATAGAACATAATCTAAGGGTTCCTAATTCCGTCAAGTCAAGTGTAAACTCAACACTTACCTCACTCCAAATTTCAACCATATCTTTGACTTTCAAACAAGCCTCTAAAACAACAATATCTATCAAATTACCAACCAAACGACTCAAATAAGCGTTAGGAATTACCCACGATTGCAAAAGATTCAATTTAGGTCATTGTTAAAAAAAGTCAACAAAAGTCGACTCCCAGACTTGCTTGGTCCAAACCCAAAATTTGGACCAAAATCCAATTATCCATTCACCCTCGAGCCCGCTGATGAGTGGTGATTTTACCACTCATTCTAGTCTCTTTTCTTTAGCTTTTATATCTTTTAACTATAATATGAGATCGTTTATGGTGTGTATTGTTAGATTTTAAGGTAAATAATACTACGAAGTGATTTGAATTGAATTGAAGTGGAATTGGGCAAAAAAGGGGGAAAACAATGCAAGGCTCTCCAGTGATTCCGCATCTGTGGAATAGTGGTCGCAGAAGTGACCCCGCATCTGCGGGAGTGGGAACGCATCTGCGATGCTGGGCCTTTTGCCAAGAAACCGCTTCTGCGAGTAAATGTCTGCATCTGCGGTTGCGCATTTGCGCCTGATGGACCATATCTGCAGTGACAGAGTTTTAATGGGAATTTCGCTTCTGCGATGGTATCTCCGCATCCGGAAGAATCGCACCTACGTGGATTATTCCGAAGGCGCGGAAGACGGGCTTCAAACCTGGGCAATTTAGGCATTTCACATTTTTCTCATTTCCAAACCCACAAATACTCGACCTAGCAGATCTTTGGCCGATCTTTGGCTTATTTTTTAGTTCTTAGGGCTTGAGAGAACAAGGTTGGAAGCTAGGGCTTTGCACACACACTTGGGTCTTGAAGATTTGAAGCTTGTGGTTAAATATTTCTCACCCATTTATGTTTATTTCTTCATTTCCTTGCTTTGTATGTTATATCTAAGTGTGTAGTATTTTATTCAACACTTGAATATTGTTTATGGAAATACTCATGTTTAAAGTGTGGATCAAATAACTTGTTGTGCTTATGTATTGAATGATTTTTATTCTTTTATGAAGTGATTTATTGTTATTTTAATTATTCTTGTTCTTTAATATTTTCAAAAGGATTAGCTAACCCTAGGACTCGCCCATTAACTCTGAATTAATTTTGGAAAAGATAATTTGGGGTTGGGAAAGATTAACTAACAAAAACTTGAGGCGTTAACCTTCATTTTATAGATTCTACCTAGGGATAGGATTGAACTACTTATAGCCATTCCAGGTGTGCTTAATCTCCTAATTGTTTTAGGGATAATTTAATTAGGAAGTCTTGTTAGTCTTTGGAAGAAGCTAATTAAGAATTATTATACGTGGCTAATTAACATAAACTCGCTCATATTTGTAAAATTATAAAATACATTGGATCGTTACTTGAGTGTAATTCCCGATACATTCATCTTTGTAGCCATTGATCATTTTACGTGCTTTCTAGGTTAGTTTACATTTTCACATTTAGGTATAAACACTTTTTAGACCAAAATCTTAGTGTTTGGCATAGCGCGATAAGTGATAATTCTCTTACATTTCTAATCGCCTACATATTTTTCTCTATGGGATTCGACCCCGACTCATAGTTGGGTAAATTATATTGTATTCAACCGTGTCGATTTACTTCTTAGTAGTGGATTTGGACGTCATCAAAATTGGCACCGTCTCCGGGAAACAATTTAGTGTAATTTAGGTTGTTTGAGAAATAAGCGTAAGTGCTTTGGTCCAAACTTATGAATATTTGTGTAATTATTTTTCTTACCTTTGTCTAGTTTTCTTGTTTATTTTCTTATTTTTAAAAAATGGTATCATATAATAAAAATTGGTCGGATGGTAGTTTTTCATACTTTGATGACCCTTGTCCTTATTGTGGAGGACCACACTAGTGGCAAAATTGTTTAAAATCTCCCGGGGTGGATTGTGCGCACAATCTCAAACCCATGAGTGGAGTATTTGTGATAAGTGTGGTTTTTAAAATGGTCATTGGGATGATTGTGCTTATTTATCTTTCCTTTCCCCAAGCCCCCTCTATGATGGTTCTACTTTTTGTGATAAAAATTATACGGCTATGGAAGTGGAAGAGGTTGAGCCTGACCGAAATGGAGAGTTCAAGCGTATGTTGTAGTGCTTACTTGAAGGAGGAAATGAAGAACAAAGTGCCTTGGAGGAGCTTTTGGAAAATAGTCTCGAAAATGACTTGGCACTTGAAAGGTTGAACTTGCAAATGGAGGAAATGCTTGAAGCTTTAGTTGTCCAAAATTCCTCGGAAGTTAATGATAGCCAAGAATTTTCCTTAGACGTGGATGCCTGATATCCTTCCTTAGCACTTGAACAAAATCAAGAAGAACTCTCAAATGCTCAAAATAAGAATATGATGCTCATGTTGGAGACCATTCTTGAAAATAAGGAGAAACACAACTTTGCACTCGAGGACTTGAAACAAGGCTTGACTTACAATGATGAACATATCCGCACTTTGGAAGAGCAAATGAAAATATTGGTTGAGGCTCACTATGCCCACCAACTTGAGAGTGTAGAAGGAAGTCAAGAAGAGTCTAATTCTGAGGAAGAAAGTGAGCTTTACTTTGAGGATTCAAGAATTGAACATTCGCCAACCGACTCCATGAATGTTAATGATGTCGAGAAAAATATGAAATTAGAGTCAACCGGTGTAAATGAAAATTTGGTTGAGATTGACTCTAGTCAAGGGAAAAGAAGAGGATGTCATAATCCGAGAAAAATTGCAAGTTGGAGGTTTGAAGTCACATTCCAAGCACTTTTCAACATTGGAATTGTATGGTGATATGGGAATTAAACTACACGAGTCAATGATGGATTGCAAGGAGGAAAGGCAACAACCATACATCTTACAATTTGAGGGAACAAGAAGGTAAAATGACATTCCTCACATGAGATCCAAGAAGTGCAAAATGAAGAATTTAAGGGTTGGCTTGATCATCGACTTACCACCCCCCATCGCTCGTGGTCACAAGCTTTATTCCAAGCTAGGTGCCCAATTTATATCGTCCAAGTGGTGAGAAAAGTGGTAAAGTTATGTTGCATCGTGCCACAACGTTAAATGAGGCG
Organism: Nicotiana glauca; assembly: GCA_026770625.1. NCBI lineage: Eukaryota > Viridiplantae > Streptophyta > Magnoliopsida > Solanales > Solanaceae > Nicotiana > Nicotiana glauca. The sequence goes on from MU672951.1 coordinate 299,698, forward strand.
CTTGGTGGGAGGCAGGCTAAGTCATTTTTGAAATTTTCCTTTTTAGAATAGCTTAGTATATTATTTTTGACTAATCTGCCAAGTTTTAAATTTTTTGGAGTTGAATTAAGGAGTTCGGTATGTTGTAAGTGCACAAAAATAGTGGTTGAAGATCTGTGCAACAATCTTCTAGTGTAACCGCATCTACAGATTTTTTATCGCATAAGCGGTTTTGATACCACAGAAGCGGCAGTTTCCGCAGAAGCATTCATTTGGCCGCATATGCGACTCCACAGAAGCGGTAAAATACCGCAGATGCGGAAATCGAGTAGGTTTTTAAAAAATATTAGAAGCCCCATTCCCTCAGGTATATTCTGCATGTGTTCCCCCAGCTCTAACAATCTCCAAAACCTCCATTGCTTGTGATTTTTACTGCACTCACACGAGACATAGGTGTGTTCTTTTAGTCCTCATCTACTTCACTCTCCCTTTGTGTTCTCCTTTCTCCTTCTTCATTTCTTAGTCCTAACAGTGTCCATGTCCCATATTTCCCCGTTCCCCTCTAATTTGTGTGAAACTAGGGTGAGGAAAATTGGTTGAGAGTGCATTTGTATGTGCTGCGTATCATGAAATAAATTTGTGGAAAATATAAGTACCCAAATTGTGTAAATAAAAGGCCATTTTAATCTGCTTGCAAGGTGTTCGTCAAAGTGTTCAAAAGAATTTTTCTTGCTAAGTACCATAAAATCGGTCTCAATAGAATCAGAGTTTCATGTAGTACACTAATTTCAAAGTCTTGAGTATATATTAGGTGCCAAAATTGAGTTTAAGAATTAAAAAAATCTAGACAGTTGAACAACTTGACGAACATCGCAGATGCGATCAGCTGTCCGCAGATGCGGTATCGCACCTGCGATGATTTTTCCGCAGGTGCGATTTTGGCCCATCTGAGCAGAACCGCAGATGCGGTGAAATTTTCACAAAAGAGGAACCGCTCCCTGCCGTTACTGTTCCACATATGTGGAAACTGGGCATAACTACCAATTCCAGTAGCTTTGCAACAGGTCCTTCCCGAGCCCGTTCAAGTTGATTCTTTGGCCTAATTGCAGTGTTTTAAATTGCTTAACATGATTTTATTGCCCAACTGACCTTGTTTCGATTTTATGAAGGTACTTTGATCTAAAATGGACCCGAACATGAGCGAAAATGCCCCACAACAACATGAAATTGAGGAGGAGGTTGAGGAACCATTTGATGAATCTCGCTTCATGTCGGCTGACTGTCATCGCAGATATTATGACAACCTCGTCAACAAAATAATAGTGCTTCAAAAGGGTATCAACGAGGAAAAATTGGCCGAGAAGCTCCCAGATTTCTATGCCCGTCTCCATGCCTCCGGTTGGTCATGCTTCTTTCCCACTCCATGCAAAGCTAATAACGAGTGGGTACGCAAATTCTATGCCAACCTTAAGCGCACAGACTTTTCCAACCCACAACTCATAATTAGGGGACAATTGTGTAAGGTTTGGGATAGAACAGATAAATGACACTCTTAGGATTCACAACTCTCCAATGGAGCCGGTGCGAGAGAAATATCAATGTGACAACGGGGAATGGCTTGTCTCCAAACTCTACCCTCCAAGCATGAGAGCCAAATGGGGAAATAGGAGAAAAGGTTTGAGGTCAATTGACTTCACTACTGAAGCAAAAATATGGTTGGACATTCTCTGCAACAGGGTGTCTCCTTGTGAAAACGTCTCGGATGTCTCCTACACCAGGGCATTGATCATCGCATGCATCCTGGATGGCATTCCTGTGAATATCGAGTACTATATCCTGCGGGAGCTGAGGGAGTATTTGCGGGATAAGGATGCAGGGATGATGTTCCCTTCATTGATCACACAGATATGTATGAGAGCAGAGGTTGAGGTACGTAGCACCGACTAATGGCTACTAGCTGATAAACCTTTTCATCCACTGAGAGCGACAAGAGAGGGTAGTGCAGTCAAAAGCAATAAAAGGAAGGTCACCACCACGACTTCTGGTTCAGAGTCCTCTTCAAAGGCAGCTGCACCTGAGGGACCATTTGGGGTACTAAACTCCGAGCTTGCATCTATTGGGGAGTTAGTGTCACAGGTTCCTAGTGGGCCTTCATCCTCCCAGCATGGGCCCTCATACTTCTTCAGGGAAGAATGAAGAGTTACTTAGATGCACAGAAGAGTCAGAAAGAGTCTCATGAGAAGATGGCAGCATCAGTGACCAGACTTAAGGAAGCCTACAACACTTTGGACAAGGCCCATGCTGATCTCCAGTCATACTTCGTGAAGAAGAAAAAAAATAAAATCAAATTCATGATAAAAATGTGGAGAGGCATAAAGGCTATCTTCAAATGAGGAAACCCAGGCAAGAAGATGCCAGTGGGGGACAAGGATGATAGCGAGGAGTACTCCTTCATGTCAAAGGCTGGTGATGGTGATGGTGATGATCATGATGAGACCGACGATGATGAGGCCACGAGTTCATCCCAGCACTGATCAGTCGTCCTCCCTCAGTTTGCTAGTCTGATGCAGACCTCAGGGAGACCCTCAAACTACTTGTGTTTTATATTTGATATTGTGCAGTGAGAACACTGTAATGTTTTTAGTTGGGGTGGCTGTAGGAGTATATTGTATTCATACTATAATATTGTATGCCCTTGTCGAGCTTGTTTTGTGGTTTTGGATATTGTGTGCCCTTGTCGGGCTTAATTTATTATTTTGGATATTGTGTGCCCTTGCCGGACTATTTTGTGTATCAGGTGCTCTTGCTGAGCTTGTTGTGATTAGTCTATTTTTAGCTTTCTTTAGTTATTTATTTTCTTTAGTAGCTTGTTGTTATTAGTATTAGTCACTTTTATTTTAGTATCATTTTTAGTAGTTTCGTTCTTTTATTTTTATTTCCTTCAGTATTATTTCCTTGGATTTTCTTCATGCTACAGTTCTTTTCCAAGGAACATTTTTTGAAGACTTTTCCCTATGATAGATTGCGTGACAACTTTCTTAAGGGAATTAGTCTTGTTGCTAGGAGGAGACTTTTGGATTATTTGGTACTAACAAAATTAGTCTCTTGTATGTGAAATGTGAATTAGGAATACCCCTCCGGATTTTGGTTTTGAACTAAAACAAGTAAGTTGCATGGTGAAGAATAATTTTTGTGGTAAATATTTTGCTCTTTTAGTGACTCTTTGCCCACTAGTTTGAATACTATTGCTCTAGGTGCTCTTATTAGAAAATAAAATTGATCCGTCTTGATTAGTTCATGTTCCATGTATGTTAGTGTTTGTACAAATGAATTATGTGTTTATTTCTATCATCTAGAACTTGACCGGTTGGTCTTTCAACGCTAATGATAGTATGTTTGGTTGGAGGGATGATTTTAGGCATTCTTTGTATTATTTGCAAAACCTCTTTAGCATTTCAAGCCTACAATTGCATAAATAATATCACTACTACCCTATTTGAGCCTTTAACCTTTTCTTTGGCCACCTCATTACAAACATTTCCCCTTTTGTAAAATAATTCCCTCTTTTAAACTCGTCCCTTCTTGAACACTGGGAATGAGGCTAAAAACCTAAGTTGGGGGTGTAGTGTCAAAGTAAAAATTGGTAAGGTTGTACATTGAGTGTAGGAATATATACCTCAAAGTGTTCACATTAAATTATTCAAGCTCTAAAAGAAAAATATGTATATAAATATATATATATATATATATATATATATATATATATATATATATATATATATATATATATATATATATATATATAAAAAA
>MU672957.1:1210-14511 GCA_026770625.1 Nicotiana glauca
CTAAAATGAACTATTTTTTACGATTTTTCTTCTATTTATTTATTTGAAAATACGTTAATACTAAAAAAAATGTAAAATTGAGAACCTTAATGCATATACATTTTTTGTATTTTTAATATGAGTTTTCATGTGACCAATTAATAAAAGAATGCAACAAAATTCTTAAAATTGTAAAATCATTTTATTTGACATTTTTGGAATAATTTGCTTAGGGTAAAAATCACGTGCTCACAGCAACAACACCCAATCCAAACAAAATAATAATTTTTAAAAATCCAAATTTAAAATTCTCTAAATCTCCCGTAGCTATCCCAATTTCTATTCAGTTGTAGCATAGATTTTGGACATAATTTCGTTTGTTACAGAAGAATTGTAGAAGAATTAGTCATTTTTGATTTGTGAAATCAGAAAAAGTGATGAAACATAGTGTATTTTAATGCATGATTTGCCTTGTAAAATATTTGAAAGAATATTTAATTCCCCAATATTAGCACTCCTAAATAAGGAAGCCTACAGCTACAATGATTCTTTATTTAATGAATTGTCTATGTTTTATAGTAATATTATTAGCATACAGGTAATATGTGAACTGTGAACATATTTGGTATTATAGTATCCTATATGGTATAGGAATGAAAATTTCCCTATTTATTTCCCCCTAGCGATATCACAATTTCATGTTCGATCGTTTTATCAATTTCCTTCATGACTTATTTATAGTTAAACTAATTAAAGTTGCTATATATTAATTAAGCCAATTGAAAAATGAATAGTAGTTAGTAAAATAAAAAATAAGCTAGTGGGTTGGTATTATAAAAATGCTACGCAAAACAGGATTAATCGAGTTGAAAATGGGGCGATGTGCACAAATAGCCACTAACAGCACCTGTCTTTATTTTAAAGCCAGTATTTTAAGTGTCTTTAATCTTTAGCCACTGGGTTAATAAACTTATACCTGATTGGACGAAAATACCCTTCTGCTATAACTTATATCTATGCTTTTATTAACGATCAGCAGCAGCAGCAACGCTAACTACTTCATTGTGATTGTCGAAATTGCAGAGATTCTCTTCCGATTTCAAACTGTAGAATTCAACTTTCTCGTCCAAAAATCGACATAGATTTATAGTAAGTTATACTTTTGTGTATTTCTATTAATTTTTATTTCGGCATAGTTATACTTTTTTCTATTTCTATTGATTTTTATACATTAAGTAGAATTTTAATTATTTTTTTTTTTTGAATTTCTGGATTGATAAGGTTAAGGACATCGCGTCCTGTGATAATTCTATAAAAATTGAGCACATAATATTAAGGACATTGTGTCTTCATTTTGCAAATTGAATTGAAAAAGTTAAGGACACAATGTCCTTAACTTTGTTTTTGTTCTTCTGTATATTAAGGACATACTGTCATAGTTTTGCAAATTGTTTTGAAAAAATAAAGGACACTTGGTCCTTAAATTTGAGTTTCAAGTTGACAAGTTCAGGACATTTGGTCTTGAACTTCAAGTTCAATAGTTAAGGACACTTCATCCTGAACTTTGACTTGCATGTTTAATAGTTAAGGACACTTGGTCCTTAACTTAGAGTTCCAAGTTAAAAAGTTAAGGACTAAGAGTCCTTAACTTCAAGTTTTAATTTCAAAAGTTAAGGACACTTGGTCCTTAACTTTGGGTTTCAAGTTCAAAAGTTAAGGACATGAGTCCTTAAGTTTGACTTGCAGGTTCAAAAGTTAAGGACATGTCGTCCTTAACTTTGAATTCCAAGTTCAAAAGTTAAGGAAAGCTTGTCCTTAATTTTGAATTTCAAGTTCAAAAGTTAAGGTCACTTGGTCCTTAACTTGGTCTTGAACTTACAGTACGTGTTCTTAATTATACAAGGATTGCTCTATAAAATATGTCCTGAGTTTCTCATTCTCCTGACTTGCAGGATGGAAACAATATGCATTATAGTTGCTTTTAATGGTATATGGACTGAAGACTATAAGTATCTTGATCATCAAACAAAGCTTGTTCTAGTACCTGAGGCAATTCAGTTTCAAAATTTCATTAAACAAATCTTTGAAGTTATTGAATTGGATAAAGACAAGTTTGAAGCAGTGATATGGTTTGATATCAACCTTGGAACAAGCAAAGGAATGCTTGTATCCAAAGATTTGGATCTTCACACATGTATAGAGTTACTAATAACTCATTCACTCTTCAAGTGCTGACATTTCACTGTTGATATTTCGGAAAGAGTTTTTGGATCAACAAGCAACTTTGAACATGTCGACAGAGAAACTCAACATGACAATCAAAACAAATGCCAATAGATAATGGAAATAGATATGGTTGAACCTCAACCAATAACTTAAGAGGTGCTTCAAACACATGTCAATAGAGAAACTCAACATGACAATCAAAACAAACGGCAACAAATAATGGAAATAGATATGGTTGAAGCTCAACCATTTGATTCTATTCAAGTAGAAGGACAAAGCATCATAGAGATTGATAATGAACAAGTTTTGGGTATTCAAGTTTTAGAGAGTGCATCGGTAATCGAAGAAGTTACTGAAAAAACCTCTACTCAACTAACTAAACGAAGATCAAATTTGAAACAAAAAGAATCCCCAACTACGATATTAAGAGAAAATGCTTTGCTGGATGAAATAAAAGTGGGATCACTATTTGACAAAAAGAAGAGTATAATTAACTGTTTTTTGAATATACCAGTTAAAGGACATTTTGAATTCAAGGTTGTTAGATCAAGCTCAACAAAATATTTGTTAAAATGTAATGATGTTAGGTGTGGGTGGTGTGTGCGTGCTTTCAGAATTAAATATCCAACATTGTTCAAGATAGTAAAGATTAAGGAAAAGCATGACTGCTCTGTTAACACTATGAAAGCTGATCAAAGGCATGCAACTTCAAAGTTGATTAGTAGTTACATTATCGATAATCTTCGAGACCCAAGGTTTGAAGTTACACCAGCATGGCAAAGATGCAAAAATAGCATGGACTAGACATTGGGTATCACAAGGCGTGGCGTGCTATTCAACTTGTTTATGATTTAATAAGAGGAACTCCTGAAGAGAATTATGAATTATTGTCTTCATACTTGTATATGATGAGAAGTAAAAACCCAGGAACATATACTAATATAAAGATAGACGACAACAACAGGTAAACAATTAAAAAAAGTTTATTAGTCTGTTTTATAAAATTTAGGACATGCTGCCTTCAACCAGTTAACTTTTTAGCTTGTAACCAGAAGTTCAGGACTAGCTGTCCTTAACTTTTGAACTTGAAATTCAAAGTTAAGGACTGTCTGTCCTTAACTTTTGAACTTTGAACTCAAAGTTAAGGACTGCATGTCCTTAACTTTATAACTTGTAACTCTAAGTTAAGGACTGACTGTCCTTAACTTTTGACCTTGTAAGTCTAACTACAGGACTACTTGTCCTTAACTTTTGGCCTTGTAATCTGAAGTTCAGGACTACCTGTCCTTAACTTCTTTTAACCTTGTTTTATACTATATTTTCAGGTTTGTTTATATGTTTTATGCATATGGATCATCAATATCTTGTTGGAATCATTGTAGACTAGTGATTGTTGTTGACGCAATTTTTTGAAGTTAAAATTTCGTGGTGTTTTAATGATTTCAGTTTCAAAGGATGCAAATAACCAAATTTTCCCACTAGCCTTTGGAATTTCAGAATCTAAAAATAACAATTCCTATGAGTGGTACTTTAGTCAGCTTCGCAATGCAATTGGGAGGCGTGATAATTTGATTTTTTTTATCAGACATGCATCAAGCTATTGCATATGGCATTGCAAAGGTATATCCTGAAAGCCATCATGAGATTTGCATCTATCATTTGGAGCAGAACCTAAAGCGAAGGAAAGTGAAAAGTGAGGTCATAAAACTTTTACAAAGTGCTACAAGAGTATACAGGCACAAAGAATTTGATCTATACATGTCAGATATAGCAACAGTAGATAAGAAGACTTATGACTACTTGATGGAAGAACCACCGGAAAGGTGGGCACGTTCTTGTAATCCACGACGAAGATATGACATGCTCACAACAAATATAGTTGAGTCAATGAATTATGTCCTATTAGAAGCAATTGAGCTGTCTATATTAAGAATGATGGATTTCATTCAAGTGAAGCTACAACGTTGGTTTTATGAACGAAGAAATGAAGCAGAAAGAACTTTTTATGATGTTTCTTGTTGGGTAGAGGAGGAATTGAAGAAAAAGATAGATTTAGCATTTACTTTGAAAGTAAGTATTATGTTCTATGTTTAGCTTATGATTTTAGTGTAATTTAAGAAACTTTGAAAGTAAGTATTATGTTCTATGTTTAGCTTATGATTTTAGTATAATTTAACATAATGTACTAACTTATAATTTTTCAACATTGATGGTCTTCCCTATTGATTCATGGCTTTCTAGAGTTGAAGAAGAAGGAATAACTTTCTCGGTGGACTTAAACAAAATAACATGTGATTGTTTTCAGTTTCATTGATGAATTACCATGCATACATGCAATTGCAGCTATCGAGAAGAGAAACACCAAGAAGTCCAACTTTTTCTCGCACTGGTACTTAAAGGAATCTTGGCTGAAAACATATGAAAGACAGATACATCTTGTAGGACATACTGATTCTTAGATTGTACCAGAGAATGTTAAGTCACAAATTGTTAAACCTCCAGATTTCAAAGTGCCACCAGGCAGAAGGCAGAAGAAGAGGCATATTCCAGCTACCGAGTCATCATAAATAACATTCAAATGTGGTCGTTGCAAAAGAATTAGTCATAATAGAATAGCTTGTATATATTCTCCGGCAGACCATCCATTTTCAAGAAAGCATAGAGAATAGTAGATATATCCACTTATATTTATCGACTCTTTTAAGTTTTTGCTATAAATTGGATTCATTTACATTATTCTTATTTGTGCAGATGTCTGAATTTTCAAAATTACTTTCTACTTACGTTATTTTTGTTTCTTTTGAGTTCAAAGTTTAAAAGTTAAGGACAAGAGTTCTTAATTTTAAATTGGTTGTTCAAAAGTTAAGGATAGGCAATCATTAACTTTGAGTTTCAAGTTCAAAAGTTAAGGACAGGCAGTCATTAACTTTGAGTTACAGGTTCAAAGGTTAAGGACATGCAGTCCTTAAGTTTGACTTGTAAGTTCAAAAGTTAAGGACTGTATATCCTTAACTTTGAGTTTCAAGTTGAAAAGTTAAGGACAGGAGTTCTTAACTTTGAGTTGCAGGTTCAAAGTTTAAGGACATGCAGTCCTTAAGTTTAACTTGCAGGTTCAAAAGTTAAGGACTGTTTATCCTTAACTTTGAGTTTCAAGTTCAAAAGTTAAGGACAGGAAGTCCTTAACTTTGAGTTACAAGTTCAAAGGTTAAGGACAGGCAGTCCTTAAGTTTGACTTGCAGGTTCAAAAGTTAAGGACAGACAGTCCTTAAGTTTGAATTATACATTCAAAAGTTAAGGATAGACAGTCCTTAACTTTAAGTTCAATGTTCAAAAGTTAAGGATTGTTTGTCCTTGACTTTGAGTTTCAAGTTCAAAAGTTAAGGATAGGCAGTCCTTAAGTTTGAATTACACGTTCAAAAGTTAATGTCACGACCCCAGTTCACCCTCCGTGAACATGTCGTGATGGCACCTAGTCCCTATAACTAGTAAGCCTAACAATGCGGAAAACAACTGTAACGACCCAGCCGGTCGTTTTGAAATTTACGTCCCGATCCTCTATTAATTGTTTTCCCTAAGTTCATTTCCGCTATTTTGGTTTGCCGGGACGTTCGGTGTTGAGTTTTGGAGAGTTTTGGGATACTTAGTTCCTAAATGAGAGCTTAAGTGTTGGAAAATGGTCCGTAGTTGGGAACAGTGTGAAGACGGCCTCGAAATGAAAATCTGATGGTTCTGTTAGCGCCGTTAGGTGATTTCGAGGTTGGGAGCGTGTTCACAGCTAATTTAGGCTTGAATTGACAAAGTTAGTATTTTGGCAATTTCCGGTTGATAGGTGAGATTTTGATCCGAGGGTTGGAACAGAATTCCAAGAGTTGTTGTAGCTTCGTTAGGTGATTTGGGATATGTGTGCAAAATTTCAGGTCATTCAGATGTGTTTTGGTTGGGTTTTTTATCGAATGCGTGTTTTGAAAGTTTTAGAGGAACTTAGGCTTGAATTCGATGTAATTTGATGGTTTTAGCATTGGTTGAGGTGTTTTGAGGATTGTAACGAGTTTGAATAATGTTTTAAGATGCGTTGGTACTTTTGGTTGAGGTCCTGGGGGCCTCGGGTGTGTTTCGGGTTGTATTGCGCTCTTATTTGATGTTTCAACGCCGTATATTTGGACCTAAAGGGGTACCATATTCAGTAAATGAGATCCAAATTAAGTTTTTATTGAACCATTAGATCTGTATCGTAATTTCGGAGTCATAGCAAAAAGAATTGTCGAATTTGAACATTGTATGAGGGAGTTATGCTCATTTCCGTGTCGAGAAAGTGCTGGTTGCTGTCATAACCGCAGAAGCGGAAATTGGTCGTGGAAGCGGGACCGCAAAAGAAAAAATTTTGCCGCGAAAGTGGTACTGCAGAAGCGAAAAATATCCGCAGAAGCAAAAATTTCTGCAGAAGCGAAAAAAAGGCCTGGGCAGAGATCTTAAGTTTTGAAAATGGGACTTCGTTCCCATTTTCCATTTTTAATTTCTAGAGCTTGGTTTTGGGAGAAATTTCGAGGGATTTTTGCAATCAACGATTGGGTAACGATTCTCTACTCTTATGCTTAATACCTACTAATCTAATCATGATTTCCTTCGTATTTTCGAATTTTTAAATGAAAAATGGGTCAAAATCCTTAGACTAAATTGTTGAGTTTTGAGTGGGTATTTGACCTACGATTTGAAAGATTTTTATATGGGTAGGCTCGTGAGAGTACGAGAGTTCTGAAAATATAAAATTTATCTGATTCCGAGACGTGGGCCCGAGGGGCATTTTGGTCATTTTACATAATTTCACGTATTAGCTTAGAATTTAATTGTAGAATCAACTACTTGAATTATTATTTACAATATGCAATTTAATTGAATAGATTTGAGCCATTTGGAGTCAGATACTCGTGGCAAGAGCGTGGTTTCAGGTTGACTTACACTTGTTCGAGGTTAGTGGCTTGTCTAAACTTGTGTGGAGGACTTTGTCCCTTAGGATGTGATATTTGGTAATTGAATGCCTTGTACGTGAGGTGACGAGCCTGTACTTGAGCTAATTATTGAAAATCCAAATTTTTACTTAAAATACTTGAACTGAGTTTCTTTCGTAATTGCTTTATTCTACTTGCTATTATAGCCTGTGCTAGTATAAAAAAGCATGTTTAGTTGATCCAAATTGCCTATTTGCTTAATTTGCCTTAATTGTAATTATGTGGAGCATGTTAGGCCGGAATTATATTTTGCATTGTAATGTTGTACTTTAATTTTTGAATATTCTCTGATTTTGGTTGCGCCTTTACATTGGGACTACGGATGCGAGATTCCGGTAGCTCCCTCCTTTGTTTGTTTACTTTGGGACTACGGGTTAGATTCCCGGGAGATCTCCCTGCACATTTACTTTGGGACTACGGGTTAGATTCCCGGGAGATCCCCATGCACAATTACTTTGGGACCACGGGTTAGATTCCCGGGAGATCCCCCAACATATTGATAGTTGGACTACAGGATGGTATCCCGGGAGATCCTTTAGATATATTCATATGGTAGACTACGGGACAGTATCCCAGGAGCTCCCCGGACAGATTGATAAAATAGACTATGAGACGGTATCCCGGGAGATCTTTAAGATATATTCATACGGTGGACTACGGGACGGTATCCCGAGAGCTCCTCGGACAGATTGATAAAATGGACTACGAGACGGTATCCCGGGATATCCTTAAGATATATTCATACGGTGGACTACGGGACGATATCCTGAGAGATCCTCATTATTTATGTTGGTATTGAGTTGTTTACTCTGTTGTATCTTATTTTCTACGTATAAATTGTTGTTTTGTGTAATCTGATTTAATCAATAGCTGTATCTCATTATTTCTGTTTATTTCATACTATTGTCAACCTTATTATTTTATTTTATCTCAGTAGGGCCTTGACCTTCCTCGTCACTACCCAACCAAGGTTAGGCTTGGCACTTACTGAGTGCTGCAGTGGTGTACTCATGCCCCTTCTGCGCATGTTTTTCATGTGCAGCTCCAGTTACCTCCACCCAGGAGTACTATCCTCGCAGAGGAGAGATCTAGCAGAGACTTGAGGTATATCTGCCACGTCTGCAGACCAAAAGTCTCTATTTTATTCCAGCTTTAGTATATGACCTTTCTTTCTTTCGGTTGTGTAGACATTCTGCAGTTAGAGCAGTGTATTTCCTTTCTATTAGCATGTGTTTCCCATGAGTTTTCGGATTTTGGGATTGAGTAGTAAACTTCCGCATTTCTTTGAGTTGTATAGGCCGAACGGCCTTATATGCAGCTATTATTTTACATATGTTCAGTTTTGATTAATTATTTCCGCGAGTTATATTGAATTTCCTCATTGTTAGGCTTACCTAGTTGTAGGAACTAGGTGCCCTCACGACATGTTCATGGAGGGTGAACTGGGGTCGTGACAACAATATAGCTTGCGGAATAATTAATTTAAAACTGAACAGCTAAAAGAAAACTGTATATAAATGCCGCGCAACATATACAACTCAATAATGCGGAAGTCTACAATATCACCCCAAAATCCGAAAACTCACGGTAACACAGGCTAACAGAAAGTAAATACATAACTCTAATTCCAGAATGTCTAAAACGAACAGTATGAAAAGGAAAAGCTAACTGCTAAAGCTAGAATAAGAAAGAGACTCCAGGTCTGTGGGCGTGACAGATGTACCTCGAAATCACTGTTAGATCTCTCCGCCTCGAGGATGATACGCCTGGGCAGAGCTACCTGGATTTGCACATGAAAAACATGCGCAGAAAGGGCATGAGTACACCACAACGGTACTCAGTAAGTGCCAAGCCTAACCTCGATTGGGTAGTAACGAGGAAGGTCAGAGCCCTACTATGATAAAACAATATAAATGATAGGATAAGAAAAAAAACAATATAGATAAAGTCTACAACGAGGATCTAGATAGGAGAAATAAGGAATACAGTAATAGAAAGCAGAAACAATGCAATATAAGGAAATGCTGCTCACAATAAGAATGATAACCGGGGATCTCTTGGTATCCCTAGGATCTATTGGTATCCTCACTGTATAACCGAGGGATCTCTTGGTATTCTCACCGTATAACCGAGGGATCTCTTGGTATCCTCAATAACAATTCGGGAATCTCTTGGTATCCCGAGGATCTCTTGGTATCCTCAATAGCAATTCGGGGATCTCTTGGTATCCCCCTCTCTCAGTCCAGAACATATCACGTACATGGGGATCTCCTGGGATGCCGTCCTGTAGTCCCAAATTTAAAGCATACAATATCAGCTCAAACAAACAAGAAAAAAATACTAAACTCGGAATAAGTAATAGTAAATTCTAGCCTAACATGCTTCACGGAGTACAACAAGACAATTTAAGCAAATAGGCAAGTAAGTCAACTAAACATGCTTCTCTAACTAACACAAGAAGAGCTTACAATTAGGATAAACAGATAAGCAAGAAAACTCAATTGAAATACTTCAAGTAAGAATGGATTTTTCAACAATTAGCTCAAGTACGCGCTCGTCATCTCACGTACGAGGCATTCAAATATCAAATATCATGTCCTAAGGGGAAAAGGTCCCCCACACAAGGTTAGACAAGCCACCTACCTCAAACCCGCACAAAAATCAACTAGAAACCATGCCCTTGCCAGGAGTATCCGATTCCAAATGGCCCAAATCTATTCAATTCAATTACATATTGTAAATAACATCTCGAGCAACTGATTATACTATTTAATTTAAAGCTAAGGCGCGAAATTAGGTAAAATGACCAAAATGGCCCTCAAGCCAACGTCTTGGAATCAGATGAAATTAACATTTTTAGAACCCTCGTACTCTCACGAGTCTATACATAATAAGAACACTGAAATCGGAGTCCAAATGACCTCTCAAATCCTCAATTAAAGGTCTAAGAACTTTTCCTCCAATTTCTACAAAAATTTCGAAATTAAATGTTGAAATTAACTAAATATTGATGGAATATAACTAGAAAGGGTTAAAGAAACGTTACCCAATGATCTTCTCTTCAAAACCCTCTCAAAATCGCCCTCCCCGAGATCCAATTTGATTTTCCAACTTTAGAAACTAAACCCCCGAATTTCATATTTCACACTAGTGGTTTCCGCTTCTGAAGTCAAGGGACCGCACCTACGGTCCCGCTTATGCAGACCATGTGCCGCTTCTGCGTCCTTTCCCTTAAGTTGCCAGGTTCCACTTCTACGGTCTTATACCGCACCTGCGGTTCCGCTTCTGCGGTTTCAAACAAACAGCCCAGGCCGCATTTGCGATGATGATCTCGCAGGTGCGAAACCGCATCTGCGGTAAAACGTTTGCACCTGCGGAAAGCTGAGGGAGTACCTAATTCCGCTCCTGCGATGGCCAAGCCGCTTCTGCGGCTCCGCATCTGCAGAACCCAAACCGCAGGTGCGGTTATGACAGGTACCAGAAAACTTCAGCAGCCCCTTCAACTCCAAAACCTTCCGTCAACCATCCGAATTCATCCCGAGGCTCCTAGGACCTCAACCAAAAGCACCAATAACACCTAGTACCTCACTCAAACTTGTACCAACCCTTAAACCACCTAAAACAATGTCAGAAACTCGATTAAATCAAGGATTTGAGCCTAAGAACTTCAAATTTTATCAAAACACACTTTCGATAAAAAACCTAACCAAACCTCGTCCGAATGACCAAAAATTTTACACACACATCCCAAATGACATGATGGAGCTATAGCAACTTCCGAAATTCCATTCCGACCCTCGGATCAAAATCTCACTATCGGACCGAAAACTTCAAAAACTCAAACTTCGGCATTTCAAGCCTAAATCAGCTACGGACCTTCAAAACACATTCCGAACATGCTCCCAATCCCGAAATCGCCTAACGGAGCTAACAGAACCATCAGATTTCCATTTTGAGGCAGTCTTCACACTGTTCCGACTACGGATAAATTTCCAACATTTAAGCTCTCATTTAGAGACTAAGTGTCCCAAAACTCTCCGAAACTTAAAATCGAACATCCCGGGAAATTCAAATTAGCATAAATAGACTTGGGGAAGGCAGTTAACAAGGGATCGGGGCATAAATTCTTAAGACGATCGGCCGGGTCGTCACATTCTCCTACACTTAAATATTCATTTGTCCTCGAACGAGCATAAAGACATATCTGAAGTAGTGAAAAAATGAGGGTACTGGCTGCCATATCCCGCTCGGTCTCCCAAGTCGCCTCCTCGGTCGGCTGACCTCGCCACTGAAACTTTACTGAAGCAATGTTCTTCGACCTCAACTTTCGGATCTGCCTGTACAATATAGCCACTGGCTCCTCAACATAGGATAGATCCTTATCCAACTAACTGAACTGAAATCCAACACGTGCGACGGATCGCCATGATATCTTCGGAGCATCGAAACATGAAATATAGGATGAACCCCGACCAAACTGGGAGGCAAGGCAAGCTAATAAGCAACCTCCCCAACTCGCCTCAAAATCTCAAAATGGCCAATAAACCTCGGACTCAACTTCCCTTTCTTCCCAAACCTCATGACGCCTTTCATAGGCGAAACTCGAAGCAGAACCCGCTCTCCGACCATATATGAAACATCATGAACCTTCCTGTCCGCGTAGCTCTTCTGTCTGGACTGGGCTGTATGGAGTCTATCCTGAATTACCTTAGCCTTCTCTAATGCATCCTGAACCAACTTTATGCCTAAAAGCCTGGCCTCACCCGGCTCAAACCAGCCCAACGGAGATCTACACCTCCTACCATATAAAGCCTCATACGACGCCATCTGAATGTTGGACTGATAGCTGTTGTTGTGAGCAAACTCTGCCAATGGCAAGAATTGATACCAAGACCCTCCAAACTCGATCACACACGCACGAAGCATATCCTCGAGAATCTGAATGGTGCGTTCAGACTGTCCGTCTGTCTGGGGGTGAAATGCTGTGTTCAATTCCACCCGAGTACCTAGCTCCCACTGCACGGCTCTCCAGAACCGCGATGTAAACTAAGTACCTCTGACTAAAATAATAGAAACTGGAATACCATGTAGACGGACTATCTCCTGGATATAAATCTCCGCCAACTGCTCCGATGAATAAGTGGTACACACAAGAATAAAGTGAGCAGATTTGGTCAGCCGATGCACAATAACCCAAATGGCATCAAACTTATTCAAGGTCCGTGGGAGTCCAGATACAAAGTCCATGGTGATGCGCTCTCATTTCCACTGGTGCTCATACTCCACCTGCTGGCAGTTGAGGCATCTAGACACATAACCAACTATATCTTTCTTCATCCGCCTCCACCAATAGTGCTGCCTCAAGTCCTGATACATCTTCGCGGCACCCAGATGGATGAAATACCGCAAACTATGGGCCTCTGCTAAACTCAACTCTCGAAGCTCATCAACATTGGGCACACAAATTCGGCCCTGCAACCTCAATACCCTGTCATCTCCGATGGTCACATATCTAGCATCACCAGGCTGAACCTTGTCCTTAAGGACAAGCAAATGAGGTTCATCATACTGCCGCTCCCTGATATGATCAAATAAGGAAGACCGGAAAACTACACAAGCTAGAACCCGACTGGGCTCCGAAAGATCCAATCTCACAAACTGGCTGGCTAAGTCCTGGACATCCATCACCATAGGCCTCTCTGAAGCTGGTAAATATGCCAAACTCCCTAAACTCTCTGCCCGCGACTCAAGGCATCTGCCACCATATTGGCCATGCCTGGGTGATACAGAATAGTAATATCATAATCTTTCAGCAACTCTAACCACCTCATCTAATGCATATTTAGATCCTTTTGCTTGAACACGTGCTTGTCACACCTCCTTTTTACTTACTACACCCCGTGAAGGGTATAATAAAAGGAATTTTTCCAATTAAAGGACAATCGAAACGAGATTCGTTTATTAAGAAATTCAGAGTCGCCACTTGGGAGATTTATGGTGTCCCAAGTCACCGGTTTGAATCCCGAATCGAGGAAAGGGTTTGACTCTGTTTAACAGTCGCGAACCATAAATCCGGGTAAGGAATTCTGT
>MU672957.1:25701-63293 GCA_026770625.1 Nicotiana glauca
CAAACTGATATTTTTTTTTTCTTTTTTCTGCACCTTAATGACTATTCTGATGAAAAAAGATAAATGAAAGAAGCAAATCATTTTTTTTTATAATTTTCTTGATGTTCTAGGACCTATTCTAAACGAAAGCTTAATGGACATCCCTTTTCTTTTCTTTTCTTTTTGAAACAAATACTCTATGGAAATTATTAAGAAAAAATCCTACGAGAGAAAAATATTTTTGATTTCCTTTTTTTTTAAAGAAGGATATCTAAAAAATAAATCACAAAAGCATATTTTGAAATTTCATTTGAGATCCTGACGCATTATTTCAAAACAAGCAATGAAAAAGATAAAACAAAATATTTTTGGATTTCAATTTTGATTGCCTAAAGAAGAAATTCTAATGATAAATAAAAATAAAGTATTTTTTTTCTATGTACAATATCCTAAAGGCTTAATGAACATAAAGGAACTTTTTTCATTTTTTCACTAATTTCCCAAAGAAACACCTCGAAAGAAAATCTTTTTTTGAAATTTTGAGATTAATACCTTAAAGAAAATTTTTAACAAGGTTCTAAAAGAAAATTCTCTCTCTCTTTTTTTTTTTTTTAATTTTGAGTCTTAATATACTAAAGGAAATATAAAAATAATTTTATTTTAATTCCTAGATATTAGTTGCCTAAAGAAAAAACCACCTCAAAAATATATATATTTTTTATCTCTACAATTAGTATTCTAAGGAAAATTCCTAACGGAAATATAAAATGCAATTCTTTTTTTTTGATTTATGATTTATTACACATCTTTTCAAATGCAAAAATAGAAAGTGCAATACTAATAATAAAACTCGACATTACTATTCAAAACTAAAAGGTAAAAGACGGCGTAAATTAAAATAAAAAAAACAAACTCAAAACACAAAAGAAAAGAAAATCTTCTTTCAATCCACTTCTGAATGAGTGATCCTGGCTAGATGTCCTAGGCTCTGTCAAGCTCCAGCTCTGGTAAATAAATCCACACCTATATGAAAACAAAAACTCAAACCAACACTAGGTGAGACAATAATACTCGTCACTGGACATATACAAGACATGATTGAGGCTATTTTTGCAAAATGACTTATTTAGCCAAAAGGTGGCCAAAAGTGTAAAATTTGGCTAAGACCCCGCAAAGCCAAGAACCTAAGATTTACTAGGAAGACCGGACCCTATGTGGGTTGCCTACGTATCCCGCCCAGGGAGACGAGAATCAGGTTCGCGTAGTTTGGGCAGATTGGATACGGTTGAGAATTAAAACAAACAACTAATGTAGAGAAAATATATATATTTTTTTGCTTTTTCTTGAAAAATGATGCAAAACTTTTTTTTTTTTGATTTTCTTATCCTTTTTTTTTTGATTTTTTGAAAATGATGAAAAAGTTTAAAATCTTTTCGAATTTTTCATGTATATATATTTTTTTTGTCTTTTTCCTAAATAAAAAATGTAACAAAAACAAAACTGGGCCCTACTTTTATTTTTACACCTCACCTTTTCTTTTTTCTCTTTTTCTTTTTCTCTTTCTTTTCCTTTCTCATTTTTTTTCATTTGCCCTCAACTATCATTGGTCCGCCAAATGACCCTTTTACCCTTGAATGAATGCAACATGTAACACATAGGTGCATTAGGATGGTCATTTCATTTCAGGTCACCTGTCCTAGACGGACCCAACCCCTGTGTTGAGTCCCCTAAGTCAAATGCACATGATGCAAATAAGCGTCCTACTAGGGATCCGCCATAAGTTTTTGTTCTTCTAGGTTTGAACCCTAGGTTTATTGGTCTAGACCTGGCTTACCCGAGCGGACAACTCGGGCCGAGGGGGAGGCAGCGTACCGGAGATACAGAAGCTCCACCGGCTTAGCAACTCATCCAAACCTCGTTCTAAATGGGAAAAGACTATAAACAGAAGAGAAGCTACACGAAGTGCACCTTTCTCCATGATGTAGAAGACTCAGAGAGAGGAAGAGATTCGTAACAGTTTATATACAATTCAATAAATATCAAAGCGGTAAAACATTTAGCACGTATAGCATGGAACATGTAGAAAAATCAGATAAAGCCAAATATAACAATTATACTAAGCTCGAATTCTGAACCCTGAACAAAAAGTTCTGGGTCCTTTTCCCAGCAGATTCGCCAGAGCTGTCACACCTCCTTTTTACTTACTACACCCGTGAAGGGTATAATAAAAGGAGTTTTTCCAATTAAAGGACAATCGAAACGAGATTCGTTTATTAAGAAATTCAGAGTCACCACTTGGGAGATTTATGGTGTCCCAAGTCACCGGTTTGGATTCCGAATCGAGGAAAGGGTTTGACTCTGTTTAACAGTTGCGAACACAAAATCCGGGTAAGGAACTCTGTTAACCTAGGAGAAGGTGTTAGGCACTCCCGAGTTCCGTGGTTTTAGCACGGTCGCCCAACTGCTATATTTGGCTAAAATTTGATTTTAATACATGTTAACCTACAGTGCAATTTTAAAGTTATTCACCGCTTTTTGTCAATTTTTATTTTTTATTTAAGAAAGTGAACGTCGTTTAAGAACGTATTTTCGGATCACGTCACATGAAATGCACCCGGATCCTCGACACGTTCCTATTTGACATTTTTGGATTTGGATTTGGGTCGCATGAAATGCACACCCGTATTTAGGAATGTAATTTTATTAAAATCGCGTCTAAAGAGACTAACGCATTGTTATCTTTTGGGAAGGCCGTGAAATTTGCTAAACGGCCCGTCCCGAATTTCTAAGTATTTTTTAATTAAGTAATTAATGAGGGCCCCGCATTTTATATTTGGTTTGGCGAGACTCATCTCATTTTATTATTAGAAGGCCAACCTAAAGCAAAATAAAATTCTCTATTTATTATTTATCTCTAAAAGGCCAATTAATTCACATTTATAAATTCGGGCCTCGAATTCAAGTCCGAAAGGGAAGACCCTTTTAGCTTGAACCTGCTACCTAATTCGAAGCACAATTTTAATATTTGTGAATTAATTCCCTATATTCCTAATATAATCTTAATGATTTTTAACATTTTGGCCCTGGAACCTTTGGCCCAGAACTGTAAATGTTGCTAGTTCTGATGAACTCAAGAAAAGAACACGGCAAACAATTTTTCGACATATCAGAAATAATACCTCATGTGTAGTTAAAAATCAAATTAGAAAATGGATAGACTAGTTAGCAAATAGATATGGACAAATCATTTTTTATCGAAATCTTCATCATTAATTGAACCAAAATGACTTCACCTTATCTTCTGATGCTTCAAAAATCAAGTTAGCTAAGCTCTAACATTTACAATAAAATGCATTCTTGTGCTTAAATTAACAGCACAACCCAAACATAAGAGGTTTAGCCCTTAATTTAGACATGAAGTTCTATAGTGAAATCCAAACACTTCTGAAAAACTTTTCGATTTGCTTTGAAGTCTTTTGCAAATCTGGCCAGTTAATGGTCAAATCCAAGAACTATAACCGATTTCACAATCCAATCAAAATAATGAAAGCAATTAGTTCATGTGGCTAAAGTAACATGAGAATTCAAGCCAAAATTATGTGAAAATCAGAAACTCTTTCACTCAAAACAAACGGTAATACAAGAGTGTTTGAACTTACCTATTCAAAGCAAGAAAAACATTATGAGAAGGCCAAATTCAGGTGAAACCCAGCAACAACTTGAATAAATCAGCAGCAAACCAGTAGCAACAAGGAGCCCTTTTGAATCTCAATTTAACCTTGAAAATCAACTCGCCCATTTCGACATTCCCATTATATTCAACGCAGCCACCAAAGCAACACTCAGATTTGAAAACGAAAATCAACAAAAATGAAAAATTGAACAGTATTTGCAGAGCGCGAATCCAATTTTACTGCTGAATATTTTGGTTTTCAATTATTTACTCTCAACTTCCGATCTGATCTCATGAGCAAGATGGTTGGAGAAGAAAGAGTTATTACTTATTGTTTGTTTGGGCACTGGCGGGTTGCGCAGCAACATCGGGATTCCGATCTTCTCTGTGCGTTTACGTTTTATGGGTGTGTTTTGTTTTGGGTGTTCAAGTCTTGAAGATGCTGAAAATGGTGAAGAACAATGGGAAGGTCTGTGTATTTTTCGTTGAAGATGAAGGAACGATCCCCTAAATGTGAGAACGATGAGTGTTCTTTATAGGTAGGTTAGTTTAGGGTTTTAGGGTGTTGGGCCTAGTTTTGGGTATTGGGCTTGGGTTTTTATGGGCTAGGTCCGAATTTTGGGCCTAAAAATGGGTCTTTTGAACCCAAATGTTATTCTTTCCCCGTAACCGAGAATAAAAATATGATCTTATTTAATTAATCCTACGTAGGCAAAATAACTGTTAAAATGAGACTGACAATTAAAATAAAACTATTTTTTGGGTATTTTCAAGATTAAAGTAACTACAAAATATTAATGAAACTATTTTTTTTGTAATTTTTATTTTTATATAAAGATAAAATATAAAGTACTATTTTTTGTATTTTTTAAAGATTAAAATGACTACAAAATATCAATGAGACTATTTTTGTATTTTCAAATTTATATAAAGATAAAAAAAGGTCCTATTATTATTATTTTTTATTTTATTTGTATTTTTTAAGATTATATTAAAATAAAAATAGGTTCAAAGGAACATATCTCTCTAAAAATATCTAATACATGATAAAAATAGAGTAATATGCAACCATTTTTGTATTTTTTATTTTTATGATGAAAATAAAGTAAAGAAATCAAAAATAGTTGAAATAGTCATATTCGGCCTAAATTAAACATTTTCATGCTAAAAATGGGTAAAATTTCGGGGAGGTAAAAAATCACATGTCAACAGTGCTGCAAAGTCCGATGGTCAGTATAGATCTCATAAGGCAAACCGTACAAATAATGACGCCAAATCTTCAAGGCATGAACAATAGCAGCTAGATCAAGGTCGTGGAGAGGGTAATTCTTCTCATGTATCTTCAACTGTCTGGACGCGTAGGCAATCACCCTACCTTCCTCCATCAACACCGCTCCGAGGCCAACTCTCGAGGCATCAAAATAGACAGTATAAGACCCTGAACCAGTAGGCAATGTCAAAATTGGGGTTGTAGTCAAAGTTATATTGAGCTTTTGAAAGCTCGCCTCGCACTCCTCTGTCCACTGAAATGGGGCACCCTTCTGGTCAATCTAGTCATAGGGGCCGCAATCGATGAAAATCCCTCCACAAAATGACGGTAGTAGCCCGCCAAGCCAAGGAAATTGCAAATCTCTGTAGCTGAGGAGGGCCTAGGCCAACTATGCACGACCTCTATCTTCCTCAGATCCACCCGAATGCCCTCATTCGCTACCACGTGGCCTAAGAATGCCACAGAACTCAACCAAAACTCACATTTCGAGAACTTTGCATTTAACTTCTTCTCTCTCAGGGTCTAAAGCACTGTCCTCATGTGTTGCTCATGATCTTCCCGACTCCGAGAGTATACAAGAATATCATCTATGAAAATAATGTCGAACGAGTCGAGATATAGCCTGAACACACAGTGCATCAAATGCATAAAAATTGTTGGGGCATTGGTCAACCCAAAAGACATAACAAGGAACTCTTAATGGCCATATTGAGTCTTGAAGGTAGTCTTCGGGATATCTGGCTCCCGAATCTTCAACTGATGGTAACCTGAGCGCAAGTCAATCTTAGAAAACACTTGTGCGCCCTGAAGCTAGTCAAACAAATCCTCACAAGGCAAAGGATAACGGTTCTTCACTGTAAACTTGTTCAACTGGCGATAATCAATACATATACGCATATAACTATCTTTTTTCTTCACAAACAAGATAGGATCACCCCATGGTGAAACACTGGGAGAATAAAACCCTTATCAAGCAATTCCTGCAACTGATCCTTCAACTTCTTCAACTCAGGAGGAGCCATATGGTACGGAGGGATGGAAATGGGCTGAGTGCCCGGCAATAGACCAATGCCAAAATTAATATCTCTATCGGATGACATGACCGAAAGATCAGCTGGAAACACATTGGGATAATCCCGTACCACTGGGACTTAATCAACAGAAGGGGTATCAACACTAACATCTCTCACATGAGCTAAATATGCGGCACACCCCATCTCAACCATACGATGAGATTTAAGGAAAGCAATAACTCTACTGGGAGTGTAATCTAAAGTACCACTCCACTCAACAAGCAGAATACCTGGCATAGCCAGCGTCATGGTCTTGGCATGACAATCAAGAATAGAAAAATAGACCGACAACCAGTCCATGCCCAAGATAATATCAAAGTCAACTATACCGAGTAACAATAAATATGCTCTGGTCTCAAAACCATGAATAGTAACCAGACATGACCGATAAATGCGGTCCATAACAAGAGAATCCCCACAGGAGTAGAAACATAAACGAGGGCACTCAAAGAATCCTGAGGCACACCCAAATGCGGGGCAAAGTAAGAAGAGACATAAGAATAAGTAGAGCCCGGATCGAATAGAACCGATGCCTCTCTGTGACAAACCAGTATAATACGTGTAATGATGGAGTCGAAGGCAACATCCTCGGTACAAGCAGGAATAGCATAATATCTGGCTTGGCCCCTCTCTTGAGGGCGGCCTCTATCTCCCCGACCTCTGCACCTAGCCGACTGGGCATATGGGGTAGCAGTTGGAGCTGTAATAATGGCCTGAGAACTCTGCTGAGCACGCTATGGCTGAGAAGTCTGTGAGGGGTGCACTCCTACCAAGTCTGGGGCAATCTCTCACCACATGGCAGGTGTCACCACACTCAAAACAAGCTCTGGGAGGGCGCAGTATCCGTGACTGGCTCGGGCCGGATCTGCTGGACTGACCTCTGAAAGCACCCCACGGAGGAGGCGCGCTAGAAACTAGAGGTACATAGTAAGGCTCATGAGGTATAGGCAGAGCTGGAGCACTGCTGGCTGCTAGAACAGCTGAATAAATGGGGCGACCCATATAAACCCTACCATGATGACCTGCTGCTGGGGTACGGGCACCAGAGTAGTGACCCGACTCTCGAGACCTCTTGGGCTCCCTCTCCTCTCGCTCCCTGGCGAGCATACCCTCGATCCTCCTAGCAATGCTCACTACTTGCTGATAAGGGATGTCCATCTCTAACTCTCGAGCCATGCTAGATCTGATGGGTGGGGTAAGACCCTCAATGAACCTACGAACTCTCTCACGGACTGTAACAACCAAGGCCGGTGCATGCCTGGACAACCTGGTATAGCGGATAGTATACTCCGAAACAGTCATAGTACCCTGGCGCAAATGCTCACACTCTCTGCAACATGCTTCCCTAAGACTCTGAGGGACAAACTCTCTCATGAACATATATGAGAACTGGGTCCACGTCAGTGAGGCAGCCTCAGCTGGACTGTCTATCTCATAAGTGCACCACTAATCATAGGTGGATCCCTGAAGCTGGAAGGCAGTAAAGGAAACCCGCTAGACTCTACTATGCCCATGGTGTGAAAAATACGGTGGCACTCCTCTAGAAATCCCAAGGCATCGGCTGATGCTAATCCACTGAATACAGGAGGCTTGTACTTCTTGAAACTTTCAAGCCTCAGCTGCTCATCCTCAGGAGCCAATGTCCTGCCCTCGAGCTAAATGGGCACTGTAGGCAGTGAAGGAATAATCTCGGGAACCTGCTCAATATGCACTCGCTGCTCAGGAGTGCAGACGGCGGGAGTTTGTGCTCCTCCCCCGGCCTGAGATGTGGCTGCAGTAAGGGGAAACAACCCTGCCTGAGCCAAGGTGGTGTACATACTTATGAACTGAGCCAAAGTCTCCTGAAGAGCTGGAGTAGTAGTGGCAGTAGTAGGCGTGCCAGGTGCTTGGGCTATGGCTTGATCTGCTGGTGGTGCCTCGTCGGCAGCTCGCGCAGGTGCTCTAGCTGCACCACATACGCGTCCTCAACTTCTACCTCGGCCCCGGCCTTTGACGGCTGCAGTAGGGGCGCGGGTGCCTGATCATCTTGAGTAGCACGTGTCCTCACCATCTGTGAGAGAATAGAAGATAGAAGTTTAGAATCGGTGATGTCAAGATGTCGCACGACAAGGAAATCGAATGAAGTGAAAATTTTTTCCTAACAGTTACGTAGACTCTCATAGATAAGTACAGACGTCTCCGTATCGATCAGTGAGACTCTAATAAACCGGCCTGTGTTTCGTGACTCCTATGAACCTAGAGCTCCGATACCAACTTGTCACGATCCCAGTTTGCCTACCGTGAACATGTCGTGATGGCACCTAGTCCCTATAACTAGGTAAGCCTAACAATGCGGAAAACAACATAGCTTGCGAAATAATTAATTAAAAATTGAACAGCTAAAAGAAAACTGTATATAAATGCTGCTCGACATATACAACTCAATAATGTGAAAGTCTACAATATCACCCCAAAACCCAAAAACTCACGGGAACACAGGCTAACGAAAAGTAAATACATAGCTCTAACTCCAGAATGTCTAAAACGAACTATACGAAAAGGAAAAGCTAACTGCTAAAGCTAGAATAAGAAAGAGACTCCAGGTTTGTACCTCGAAATCTCTGCTAGATCTCTCCGCCTCGAGAATGATATGCATGGGCAGAGCTACTTGGATCTGCACATGAAAAACATACGCAGAAAGGGCATGAGTACACAACAGCGGTACTCAGTAAGTGCCAAGCCTAACCTCAGTTGGGTAGTGACGAGGAAGGTCAGGGCCCACTGAGATAAAACAATATAAATGATAGGATAAGAAAACAAAATAGTATAGATTAAGTCTAAAACGAGGATCTAGACAGGATAAATAAGGAATACGTAATAGAAAGCAGAAACAAGGCAATATAAGGAAATGCTGCTCACAATAAGAATGATAACCGGGGATCTCTTGGTATCCCGAGGATCTCTTGGTAACCTTACCGTATAACCGAGGGATCTCTTGGTATCCTCAATAGCAATTCGAGGATCTCTTGGTATCCCGAGGATCTCTTGGTATCCTCAATAGCAATTCGGGGATCTTTTGATGTCCCGAGGATCTCTTGGTATCCTCAATAGCAATTCGGGGATCTCTTGGTATCTTGCACTCTCAGTCCAGAACATATAACGTACATGGGGATCTCCTGGGATGCCGTCCCATAGTCCCAAATCTAAAACATACAATATTAGCTCAAACAAACAAGAAAAAAATACTAAACTCGGAACAAGTAATAATAAATTCTAGCCTAACATGCTTCACGGAGTACAACAAGACAGTTTAAGCAAATAGGCAAGTAAGTCAACTAAACATGCTTCTCTAACTAACACAGGAAGATCTTATAATTTGGGTAAACATATAAGCAAGAAAACTCAATTGAAATACTTCAAGTAAGAATGGATTTTTCAACAATTAGCTCAAGTACGCGCTCGTCACCTTACGTACGAGTCATTCAAATATCAAATATCATGTCCTAAGGGGAAAAGGTCCCCCACACAAGGTTAGACAAGCCACTTACCTCGAACCCGCACAAAAATCAACTAGAAACCATGCCCTTGCCAGGAGTATCCGACTGCAAATGGCCCAAATCTATTCAATTCAATTACATATAATAAATAACATCTCGAGCAACTGATTATACTATTTAATTTAAAGTTAAGGCACGAAATTATGGAAAAATGACCGAAATGCACCTCAGTCCAATGTCTCAGAATCGGATGAAATTAACATTTTTAGAACCCTCGTACTCTCATGAGTCTATACATAAAAAGAACACTGAAATCGGAGTCCAAATGACCTCTCAAATCCTCAATTAAAAGTCTAAGAACTTTTCCCCCAATATCTACCAAAATTTCAAAATTAAATGTTGAAATTAACTAAAGATTGATGGAATATAACTAGGAAGGGTTAAAGAAACGTTACCCAATGATCTCCTTTTCAAAACCCTCTCAAAATCGCCTTCTTCCGAGCTCCAATTTGATTTTCCAACTTTTGAAACTAAACCCTCGAATTTCATATTTCACACCAGTGGTTTTCGCTTCTGCGGTCAAGGGACCGCACCCGCAGTCCCGATTCTGCGGACCATGTGCCACTTCTGTGGCCTTTCCCTTGAGTTGCCAGGTTCCGCTTCTGTGGTCTCATACCGCACCTGCGGTTCCACTTCTACGGAATATATACCACTTCTGCGGTTTCAAACAAACAACCTAGGGGCCACATCTGCGATGATGATCTCGTAGGTGCGAAACCGCATCTGCGATAAAATGTCCACACCTGCGAAAAGCTGAGGGAGCACCTAATTACGCTCCTGCGATGGCCAGCAACTTCTGTGGCTCCGCACCTGCGGAAACCAAACCCCAGGTGCGGTTATGATAGGTATCGAAAAACTTCAGCAGCCCCTTCAACTCCAAAACCTTCCCTCAACCGTCCGAATTCATCCCGAGGCCCCCGGGACCTCAACCAAAAGCACCAATAATACCTAATACTTTATTCAAACTTGTAACAACCTTTAAACCACCTAAAACAACGTCGAAAACTCGATTAAATCAAGGATTTGAGTCTAATCTATCAAAACATGCTTTCGATAAAAAACCTAACCAAACCTCGTCCGAATGACCTGAAATTTTATACACACATCCCAAATGACATGACGGAGCTACTACAACTTCCAGAATTCCATTCCGACCCTCAGATCAAAATCTCACTATCAGACCCGAAACTTTAAAAACTCAAACTTCGGCATTTCAAGCCTATATCAGCTACGGATCTCCAAAACACATTCCAAACACACTCCCAACCCCGAAATCACCTAACGGAGCTAACGGAACCATCAGATTTCCATTCCAAGACTATCTTCACACTGTTCCAACCACGGACAACTTTCCAACACTTAAGCTCTCATTTAGGGACTAAGTGTCCCAAAACTCTCCGAAACTCAAAACCGAACATCCCGAAAAATTCAAATTAGAATAAATAAACTTGGGAAAGGCATTTAACAGGGGATCAGGGCATAAATTATTAAAACGACTGGCCGGGTTGTCACAGTTAAGGACAAGCAGTCATTAACTTTGAGTTCAAAGTTCAAAAGTTAAGGACAATTGATCCTTATCTTTGAATTTGTAGTTCAATTACACTTAGTCATGAACTAATGCTAACAAGATCATTGGACAAATCAACATTTGAGAGAAACAAAGAAATTAATAACATGATGCCTTCATATTACTTCTGAAATTGTAATTTTGCATAGTTGTTACAAAAAATTATGCTACGCAGTCAAAATGTAATTGCCTTTTGAGGAATTTACAGAACATTTCAAAATTCATATGGATTCTTTACATCAATTTTATACAAAAAATATCAACCACAACTAACTTTCTTTAAAACTAAACTACAACTCCTTCGGACAACAAATTTCATTTTCACTCTCTAAGTCATCGCCAACATTTTCTGGTGATGTATCATAACCAGAATGTCTTTTCCACTCACCATGTGCCCAACGAATTGCAGCAAGTTCTTTTCTAAAGTCTTTTATGTCTTCAGGTTGGAATTTCTCCACATCCTTTCCAGTCATCAACAACTCCACATACTTAACCAGGAAGGCACCACAACTACTAAGAAAAATGTAAGATATACAGTGAATTAAACAATAAATTTAAAGTACATATAAATTATATAACAAATAACAACATGTAAGATCCAGTTTGGTGTGGTGATCTTTGCCACTGAATATCAAATTTGTTGAAGGCATTTCCAAAAGACTTGTGATGTTTGTCTAACTGTGAGAACTTTAGCAAATGGGGGATCATGTGTGCATACATTTCCATGTGATTCATTTTTGTCTCATATGGCTCACTGTATATGGAATCGTACATATCAATCTTTTTCTGATTCAAGTTCAATACCCCCAAAAGAAAGTGTGCCACAACATTATCATCTTCTGAAGGAAGCCGACATGGAAAAAAGATTTTTTCAACCTCTGTCCAAGCAATTCCACATCTATGACTGTCCCCCCATACATACGGTGTCAGAAACAACTGATTATCACCACACCAAAACTCATCAATAGCATCTTCACTGAAATCCTTATACATAAGCACCATATAGTTATCAAAAAGAATATCTGTAGTTGTGCAACGAAAAGGATGGTCACGAGGGTGGTATATTCCTTCTTTCTCAGATAATATAGGGTAATGTCAATATGCTTCATAAAAAGGCAAAAGATAAAATAAATCCATCAGTCATAAAATAAATGAAAAGAGGATAAATCAATAATAAAGAAAATAAATGCCTTACAAATTATCAAACATTATCATCAAGTACAAAGCTACTATCTGAAAACCCAAGGAAGAACATTTTGCTACTGATTTTTGATGATACAATTTGTATGGATTCTTTCTCACACCATTATCATCAATATATATATCAGTTTCTCCCCTAAAATTTTTGAAAATATCTAAGTTAGAAGTTAGTCCTGAACATAGCCTTTCAAGTTGAAAAGTTAAGGACATGGAGTCCCTAAGTTTGAATTAAAGGTTCAAAATCTAAGGACACTTGGTCCTGAAGTTTGAGTTTCTAGTTCAAAAGTTAAGGACACATGGTCCCGAACTTAGACTTACAAGTTCAAAAGTCCAAGACACTTTGTCCTTAACTTAGACTAACAAGTATAAAAATTAAGGACAGACAATCCTTAACTTTGAGTTTCAAGTTGAAAGGTTAAGGACATGAGTCCTTAAGTTTGGTTTGCAGGTTCAAAGGTTAAGGACAGGCAGTCCTTAACTTTGAGTTCAAAGTTCAAAATTTAAGGACACATGGTCCTGAACTTTGACTTACAAGTTCAAAAGTTCAGGACACTTGGTCCTCAACTTTGATTTCCAAGTTCAAAGGTTAATGGCACTTGGTCCTAAACTTAGACTTACAATCACAGAAGTTAAGGACATTTAACTTTAGAAATTTCAATATCAATACACTTAATCCTAAAATTTAAAATTACAAGTTAAGGACACGAATTTAAGCAATTAACAAATAATGAAATACATTAAGGGACTTACTATTTTTGCAACCTTTTCCTTTTCTCCTTGCCCAACCACACAATGAATTTCTTCAATAAATTTGCATCATCTTTGGCATAATGAAAAATACATCTCTGAGTATATGTTGATTTTATCCAGCCTGAACTCTTGGGAGTATTTTCTTTGTGTGCCATCGATGTTCCTGTTTTTCTTTCCTGATCAAAAGGAGATTTAAACTGCCAACTAAAGTTCTTGTTCCTTTTACCTAGACCAAGCTCTTCTTCAACATTTCCTTCAACTTTCATATACAAACCCCCATCAATGCTCATTTGTGTACTTGGAGGAGTAAGAGTAAGAATAGAAAATGGCGGACCATCAAAACCAATATTATCTCTTTTTTTTTTCCTCGTATATTGGTTAAGAGCTTCATAATTGTTTTCCTCTGCATACAACACTATATATATATATATATATATATATATATATATATATATATATATTAGTTTGTTGCAAGTCGTCAAATGAAGAGACAAAAACTAAGAACATTTTTTAGGACACAATCAATACCTGTCTTGTTCACACTGCCTTTTTGTGTTTTTTCAACAGACAATTGAGCTAACACATTGGTTGCATCATTTTCCTTATCTTCCAATTGCACATTTTCTTTATCTTGCAACTTTTCTCCATGTTCTTCAGTTGCAAGTTCACAAGATCCTGCAAAACATTTACAAGAGCAAACACAATTAGTACTTGTTACTAATCTTTGATTAAAATAAACATGTATAAAATTAAAAAAAATTCTGTCTAACCGTTTGCAATTGTCAAGATAATCCCAGTTAAATTATTGTCGACGCCCCCTTTTCCTCTAAGATGCGGAATCAGGTTTACGACATTTGGGAAGACAACTCTATTCCCGTTTGGGAATTGGATTTTGGATTTTTGCGAGAGTCGCCACCTAATGATTATAGTGCATTAGGACACTTTTTTTTAGAAGAATTTAAGATGAAAACCAGAGTTTGGGGAAGGGCTAGAAATTATCTCGAGGGGAAGGTGTTAGGCACCCCTCAAGATCCACTAGTGTGGTTCCCGGCCATGCTACAATTGTGACTTTAATGCAAACAAACAAGTAAACAAGCAAGTATTACAAATGTGAGAAACCGTTACAAATAAGAAGCACAAAGGGTTTAATAGTGTTGGAATTCAGAAAGAAAATGGTTTTGTGATTAAATAAGAGATACGCAAGTAAAGGGAAGGGGTTAAATAATTGGTGCAAACAACTTAAAAGAAGTATAAGAAACGGAAGTTGAAGATGGGACAACTTTTAAAATTCTGAAAATTATTACACTAATAAAGAGGGAGGGGGGTCCTAGGTTTATACATTACATGGATCATTCACATAACACAGGTACCCAATTGTACGCATAGTGTTATCGTGTAATCATCATCTCCATGTATACCCTTCCCACCCCGTCAAGGTATTAAAGCACGGAAGGGTATCATTTACTTATTGCATGCTATTACCCGTCCCAATCCTATCAGTCCTGGAGTCAAATGGACTGCTAACCCTAAAGGGAAAGGGGTTTGAGGCTTTTAGAAGTTTCAAAGGATAAAATGCTAAGTCTTCAACCAAAACAAATAATTGCAAATAGAAGGGAAAACAGACAAGCAATCATGGCTCAAATATGCCTCCATAAATTATCGAAAACCACCGAGTTTAGCATGTCTTTCACGTACTGATTTTTGGTCTTATTTAAATAAAGCGACGAGCGGACTGGTTCAATGCATATTTTTAGGCGAAAAGTCTACATTAGGCATACTCGAATGTAGTTGTTTGAAACTGATCTGGTTGACCTAAGTGTTGATTAGAACTAGGCGTGATATATACTGATTTTAAAAACAAATGTGCAAACTAACAGGGGTTACCGATTTTAGCGGGACAATATAAGTTTAACAGCTAGTATTATCTCTATTTAGATTCGTAATTTCCTATAGGCATGCTTTCTATATTAATAATGGTTTGGACACCTTTTAGATGTTGACAGAAGGTCCTATGAACATGCTCTCTATATGCAGCTTTCATTATTTAAACCTACAAATGGTTTGTCCAGTGACGTTTGTAGATGCAGAATGCAGCAGTTTGTAGACCATGTTTTTATATGAATTTGCGAAACAATTAGAAGTTAACCTATAGGCAGGATATCTATGTGCGTTTGCAGAAATTAAAGGTTAAACCTATGAGCA
This sequence comes from Nicotiana glauca, assembly GCA_026770625.1. Taxonomy (NCBI): domain Eukaryota; kingdom Viridiplantae; phylum Streptophyta; class Magnoliopsida; order Solanales; family Solanaceae; genus Nicotiana; species Nicotiana glauca. The sequence continues at coordinate 40,952 of MU672957.1, forward strand.
TGATTTCTAGGTGGATATGCAGAAATAAGAGTTTTAAACCCATAGGCATGATTTCTAGGTGTGTGTGCAGAAATAAAAGTTTAAACCTATCGGCATGATCTCTAGGTGTATATGCAGAAATAAAAAGTTTAAACCTATAGGCAGGATTTCTAGGTGTGTTTATAAAAATAAACGTTAACCCTATAGGCATGATTTCTAGGTGTGAAATTGCAGAAATCATAACAAACCCCTACATGCAGGATCTCTAACCTTGATGCATAAAAATAAATCCCATCCCCCCTTTTTACTAAGTTTCCTAGAGTTTGTACAAATTATTACAGCCCAAAAGAAACAACTGGAATAATAAAAAATACATCAAAAATCATCAGCTGCATCCGAGCAGCCTAATTCAGACTTGAGGCCTAATAATATGAGATTGAACCACTTCCGAGATCCAGATTTCCAAGCCTTCTCTTATCTAAGGTGTTTCAGAGATCCAAGGGATTTCAGTAACCCCAGGCAGTGCATACACCCAAGATATTAATAGAAATTGAGTTGTGCAGTGGGGAAGGGCCAGCCCTTATGTGTCCAAGTTCAGAGGGAGCTCAAGAGTCCCAAGGCAAGGCTCACACAAGAGGGGCAGAACTTAAGTTCTAAGAATTGAGTGTAAGTGCAATACAAAGGGGTAGAGGGGCTATCCAGGTAGGCTGGTGGTCATGTCTAGCCACAAAATAGACTGGCACACCCCTGACCAAACCTATGATCAAGCATTTAGGGAGTAGAGACCCACTGGAGGTCAAGCCATGGCCTGAACAATAATCAGAAGCACTGGCAGGCCAAGGCTGTTACTCAGTATACATACAATAGGGGAATGGGGATGGGAAACTGACAAGCTTAGGGCCCAAAGGGCCCAGTTCATATCCATGGACAATGATTTCAAACATTGCCATGTTTCTGAACCATAACTTAAGCATAAAAGGGATATGAGGGTTTGGGATCCATAAAGTATCACACAGATAACCAACAACTGACAGGATGTACACATAAATTAAACATTGAATTACAAGGGAAAGGGACATATTACAGCATGCTAGAAATACATGTAAATTAAAGAAAACATGATCAGAAGTAGACAGGAATGAAGCATGTTGTTGATGAAGCTTGAAAATTAACTAGAATATACCATTAAAGAAAGCAAAAGTGTAGAAGGAAATAGAGAAAACAAAAGTCCACAGCAGCACAAGTAGCAGAAAGAGGGAGAGAGTTTTTTTTAAAAAAAAAAGTATAAGAGAGTGTTTGAACTCAGATTGTTTTCTGTGTTCGCGTGTTCAAAGAAAAGGGAGGAGAGTATTTATAGCTTTGAAAACGTGTAGATAAATAAGGTAATAAGTACAAATCTAACACAAATATGTGCATGGTCACAAATCAGAATTAATTAGTATAAGATTCCTCTTTAATCAGGGGATTCTTATTCAAACGAATATTAACAGGACCCAAATAAGGGAAGGAGAATCATTCTTGTAAGCAAAATGACTGTTGCCATAAAAGAAACAGTAAAGTCATACAATAGGCAATTAAGTCTAAGTACAGGATTTGAAATTATTTTTGGAAATATTTAGTGAGGCCAATCAAAGGAAAAGAATCAATTAGACTTTGACAGGCTAGTAAAATCAGGATCTCGGGGAAGGAAAAGTTTTTGAAATCAGTTTTGAGTTAAATAAATCACAGGAGGAACTCAATATATAATGCATGCACAAAAAGCAGACATGTGAGGCTAAGTCATGGCAAAAGAAACATCATACAACAATAGCATAGAGCAAACACTCAAAGCGTGTTAGTTAGGCTTCAGTGCGTAATAGAAGGAGTCGAAAACATGAAGAGAGTCAAGTGAGAATCATAAGCGTAGAACATATAGAGAAAAAAAATGTTGAAACAAGGAATCAAGCTAAATTATTTCAAACATATAAAAATGTACAAACAAAAACTCACAGGATGTCGAATAGCCTCTCAAAGAGACTAGGGTTTCAAATCAGTTGAGTTCAGAGACGACAAACAGGTGAAACAACAAGCAATTTCAAAGCTCAAGCGAAAACCCCCTAAAAATTAGGGTTTTAATCATTAATCAGTAAACCAAACAAATAGGATCAAGAACCCAAGTAAATCCCCAGAATTAGGGTTTTAAACATCAAATAAACCTAGAGATGATAAGCGTATGAATCGAATGAAACCTTAACAAACATGCTCAAACAAGAATCCTAAAATTAGGGCTTTTCAACATGCTTACTCAAACAAGGGAAAAAAACCAAAAAAGTACAGAAACATGCCCAGAACAAGGGGGAGATTCGAAATAACTTAACATAAAATCATAACTAAAGAACAAAGAGTTTTGAAAGAAAAATTTGGGGAAACCTCGAGAAACATGCTCAGAAAGTTCAAACACACATAGATCTGGGGCAAATCTAAGAATAAATCGAAGGAACCTTAGAGCTAGAGTTTCATAAGAAACCCATGTGATGAGAAAGGCTTTGGAAACCATCGATCTGAGCGAGATAGTCGAAGATCGAACTCGAATGGCTATGGTTGGCCGGACAGAGGTCGAAGATGATCGAAGAATAGCCATCGAGCAGAGCTTGGTCGAGACCCTCTCAAGATCTGGTCATAGGACCTCAGAGATGAGCCCATATAAACCATATGAGGCCGGTATAGGGCTCCGATGAGTCTGGGGAGACATGGATTAGGGTTTTGATGGGAGGCGGGGGCTAGGTTTTTGAGAGAGCTTGAGAGACGAGAGCGTTTGAGGGCGGCGAATTGGGAAAATGAGATAGGGTTAGGCGGTAGTATGAATTAAAAAAGGTAAGAAGTAACGGTGGTCGTTGATCTAAATGATCAACGGCCGGGATTTAAAAGGGATATGGGTTGGGTCGGTTCAACATGTACTAGGTCGGGTAGGCATGTTAATTGGGCTGGGTAATTGTGTTTTAAATTGGGCTGAAATGGGGTGCCAAATTGGCTATAATTGAAATGCAATAAATGCCGAATCGTAAATAGCCAATTTTCCTCCTTTGATTTTTTATAAAATAGTAGTACAAATTTTAAAAATAAATTAAATGTACTGGGTAAATAAGTATTATATAAATATTAATTAAAAAATGCTAGGATTAATTTTATAAACGTAAAATATCATAAATTACAAGATAGGCTATAATTGCAATTATGTGCAATTTAGCTTTAAAATACCAAATAAATTTGTAAAAAATATGCGAAAAATAATTTAATTATATTTAGTTGTAAATATGAAAATAAAATGAATTATTCACCAAAATAATAATTTTGGAAATAATTATTGGATTTTGTTGTGTAAAAATAAGCAATAAATTGGTTTTAAAAATCATCAAAAAATGTCAAAACTCTTGGATGTGCTTATACATGCACCAATATGCTATTTCGAACATATTTGGGTATAAGAAATACTTAGAGAAAAATTGGGTATCAACAATCATCATCTTCACTAGCATTTTCTTTGCTTCCAATGTTGTCGGTAAGAGAGCGAGGTGTAGAGAGATCACATGTTGAAACAATCTCACTTCTGCTTGTTCCTTTAATATTTTCTTCATCTTGAGATTGTACTCCAATTTTCTCTTGATACTCCACTCCAGCTTCTTCCCTTGCACCTTCAAAAGATTCTGTAACATTTGCATTTAATACCCATTCTAATAATTCACTAAAACTAACATTCAATATATCATGAAAATTTCATCTAACCTTGATTGGCACAATTTTGAACTCCAAATTTCTCGTTATATGAGAGAGGTGTAGACAGATTGTCACGACCCAATTCCCGACCCCGGCCGTGATGGCGCCTCTCGTGAAGACAATGCCAGCCAGAACAAACACAAACACCTCTTTAAACAATCAATTAACATTAAAAAATTAAAACATGCTTAATATAGCCAATAATGCAGAAACATCGATAATAATCAGAGAAACCATCCCGACACAACCCAAACCAGGGTGTCACAAGTCATGAGCTACTATAGAGTTTGCTAAAAGTCTACAAAGTATGATATCCAATACAATAGTCTGAAGAAAACATAAATAATGTAAGATAGGGGAGACAAGGGGCTGCGGACGTCAACAGTCACATCGTAACTCTAACTCGCTGCCTGGTCTGGAAGGAATTAGTGCTCAGGTGCGAAGTTTGCTATGCCTGAATCTGCACACACGGTGCAGGGAGTAATGTGAGTACTTCGACCTAGTGAGTCATAATAATAAATAATAACCGAAGGCATGAAAACACATAAATGCACAAGGCAATTCTATATCAGGTAGTAAATCACTTAAATCAGTAGAACAGTAAAAAATCAAATGAAATCTCCTTTAAAAAAACAGGTAAATCAGGTAAAACAACAAGTAAATAATGAGTAGTATTCTGCCCCTCGGGCCCACTATCAATCGCTCAGAATAGTATCAGCCCCTCGGGCTCAGCATCAGCCATTAAGCATAGCATCAGCCCCTCGAGCTCACTCTCAGTCACTCAACATAATATCAACCCCTCGGTCTCACTCTCAGATCATATGGGTACCCGTGCTCACTGTGGGTGTGCAGACTCCGGAGGGGCCCCTTACTTCCCAAGCGCTATATCAAGCCATCTCGTGGCGTCATCACTCGGCACTCGGCCTCACATCACTCGGCCTCCCATCACTCAAGCCACCTCATGGAAAATAAAGCATCTCATATCCTCACATATGGCCCTCAACCTCACTCAGTCCAGAAATCATCACAAGCCCCTCAGGCATCAGTAAAACAGTAGTGCTAAACCCAAACAATATTGGAAATATCATTTAAATCTCAAAATTCAATTAAAAGTTGCTGAGTTTGTAAAACAATATTAATCAATAGGACTGAGTTCAAGTAATATATCAAAATAGTGAGTAAACAATGATAAAAGTCCATGAAGGATTCAAGTAGTCGGCATGAAGCCCAAAATATGGCAACAAGCCCAAATCATGTTGATAACAAACACATTTCAGTTAAATACGCGATAAAAACATAAATCGGGACGGACCAAGTCACAATCCCCAATAGTAAACAATCTCGCGCTCGCCATTAGGCGCGTGTTTCACCTCAATATAGCACTACGTTGTGCAAATCCGGGGTTTCAAACCCTCAGGATATCATTTACTATCATTACTCACTTGAAGCCGGCCAAAATTCTAGCTTACTATGACCTTGCCTCTCAAATCGGCCTCCTCGCGCGTCAAATCTGACCAAAACCACAATGAATACATCACAATAGGCTAAGGGAACATAACCTAATCGAAAAATAGCAAAAATCTCAAAATTTGCAAAACCCGAGCCCCGGGCCCACTTCTCAAAATTCAGAAAATTTTACATCAACAAATTCCTTATCTCGCCCCGAGTCCATACATACCAAGAACTCCCAAATCCGAGCTCAAATGGCCCATCAAAACCTAATTTGAAATACCAAAACTCATGCCCTAGTTCTTCCCCCTTTTGATAAATTTTGATGAATTTCTAGGTTAATTCTACAATTAAATCATGTTTTTAGGTCATGGAACTCACCTCCAATCAATCCTAGTCGAAACCTTCTTCAATTCCCGTCCAAAAGCTCTCAAGGATGCTCAAAAATGGTTGAAAAATAACTTAGCTCGCGGAACAAAAATGAACTTAAAAATCCTTCTGCCCAGCACATAACCGCATCTACGATGAGCTTTCTACTTCTGCGACTTCCGCTTCTGCTGAGCTTCACTTAGTGCCCAGGATCGCTTATGCGGTCAAAATCCGCACCTGCGGAATCCGCTTCTACAGAAATTCCTATATGACCAACATCCGCTTCTACGAAGCCGTTGCCGCATCTGCGAGACCGCATCTGCGGTCCCAATTCTGCTAACGCGGAAACGTCACACCTCCTTTTTACCTACACCCCGGGGAGGGTGCATAATAAAGGGGGTTTTTTCAATTAAAGGACAACCAAAAATGTGATTTATTTATTAAGAGATTCAGAGTCGCCACTTGGGAGATTTATGGTTTCCCAAGTCACCGGTTCAAATCCCGAATCGAGGAAAAAGATTGACTATGTATTACAGTCCGCGAACCAAAAATCCGGGTAAGTGATTCTATTAACCCGGGAGAAGGTGTTAGGAATTCCCGAGTTCCGTGGTTCTAGCAGGGTCGCTCAATTGTTATATTCGGCTTAATTATCTGATTTTAATATATTTTTGAATCTTTGTGCAAATTTTAATTTTTTAACCGTTTTTATTCAATTTTAAAGAATATTGAACATCGTTTAAAACATGTCTTTGGCTCGGGTCACAAGAAATGCACCTGCAATCCGGAACACCTCTTATTCAACGTTTTGGGATTCGGATTTGGGTCACATGAAATGTGCACCCGGATTTAAGAAGGTAAAATTATTAAATAATGCGCCTAAAGCCACTACGTGTTTGCACTTTGCGAGGGCCATGGAATTTGCTAAATGGAACGCATCGGATTCTAAGGTTGAGTTAACTTAATTAAAACGAGGGCCACGTAATTGTCATTTTTGTTTTGCACGGACACCTCGACTCTAATTTAAAATGGTATTCAAGCTAAAATTTTGGAGGGCCACGACTACTTTTTGTCTACTATGGCTCGCCTCAAATATAGTTTTAAAAGAGAAAACCAATTAATTAATTAAAGAAAGTCAAAGAACTTCTATTTATTTATAGAAAGTTCCCAAAAACCATCAATTACTTGGCAGGCTTCAAATTAAAGGGTTATTGAGCCCAACAAATATCCTCCACTAGCCTTACGCCTAGGCCTAGTGATCCCAATGGCTTTTGGCACTTACCAATTCGAACTGAGATTCTTTAAAAACATGTTGATTCTTCATAATCCCACCTCACTTAAATTTGCCATATCCAACATGTTGATTCTTCATAATCCCGCCTCACTTACATGTTCAAAGTTAACTAAAGCAATTTAACAACATACACTTGCAATTCAACAACATATCACGGATCTAAAACCAACTGATACATCTATCAATATATTAATCCATTAACCATTCACTCTAGCACATGGCAACCATTAACTTTACAATATCCTTATTACAGTTCAAATTTAAACTTAAAGTCTTCAAGCACAAATCCACATTAAGCATGTTGAGAAAGATAACTGATACTACGAGCTAAAAAGAAGTTATGGGGACAACCCATTCTGAAAATAGGAAAGTATAATCTTCATTTCTCTTCAATAAATCACCCCATGATCTGTTTTACATGATTAAGTCAAGGATATGTACCCGGATGTAGAAGAAAATAGAGAAAAAGGAGTAAAGAACTAGCAACTAAAGAGCAGCAATCAACAGAAGTTTTAAACCAATTTTAAACCAAGGAAGTGAGATTCGATTAGTGCAGAATCAGTTGCAAGTAGATCACACACCAGTTAAAGATAAACCAAGCTCAAATGGCTCGACCACAAACCATTTTGGAATCCAAACAATCAGGAAGTTTATTCGGGGAATGAGAATTTCAAATTATCAAAGCTGAAACTCAATGGGACAGTGTTTTTCAAGAATTTTCACCCGCTTCTCTTTTTCTGAATTTTTCTAACTCTTAATCTCTATCTTTCACTCGATGCTTGTCTCTTTGTCTCTATTCCTCTCTATTAATGTCTCAATGTATCAGTGTATATCAAAATGTATATCACAGTATATCAGAGTATTTTCTCTCACTCGATGCCCTCATTTCTCTCTATTTTTCCTCTTTTCTTTCTATCAATTTCTGTCACCTGTCTCAATTTAGACCTCTCTCTTTTATAACTCTGTTAGTACCCCCTTTCCAGACTATGTATCCCTTTCCACTTATATTCTTTCAAATTTTTTGATTATTCCACCCATGTTACCTACTTTCCAGCTCCTAAAAGGTATTTAAACAGGGTGTCAATCTACTAATAACCCCTTTTCATTAAATATTCTTTCAGCTTTTTGATTATTCCCTCCATGTTACCTACTTTTCAGCTCCTAAAAGGTATTTAAATAGGGTGTCAATCCGCTAGTAACCCTTTTCAATTCTCAGTTAACTCCACTGGCCCAATGCCCTTTGAATTTCAATAATTCATGCTAATGCCCCTATCATTCAACATCTTTCTATGAAAACACTACCCCTTAAGGCCCCGTAAATTATCTAAGTTTCTAAAATCAAATGGGTCAAACTGACCTAAGATTCAAACTAACACATGTCTTAGAAACAAACCAAAGCTCAATTAACAACTAATTAACAAAAGTCTGCAATCAATCATGGCAAGCCGAAAAAGAAAAACCAAACATTTAAATGATTTTGGAATTAAACCATTATCATGCAACTGATTAATAATTAACAAACAAATATAGGGTTAAAAACAAGCGACATAGTTATACAGACCAAGGCAACGAAATAACAAAAATCAGAGGAAAAAAATGTAAGAAAATAAACCGAAAGAGAATAGAATAGGACATGAACACTGAATTTTAAACGAAAGAAAAAAAGAAAAATAAATAAAGGGAAAAGGAGTTGAAAATACCTCAGAACCGAGCTAAAAGCCGATTCGACCAATTCTTTAAAGGCTTCCAAATTTTGGACCGTAGTGACCTTTAATCATGTGTTTTCATATGAAAACACCCGAATAAAGGTCACTACGGTCCTAAATGTTCCACAGGCTCGTCGATTTGGGCTTTAGGATTTCTAGGGTTCAAATCTTAGATTTAAAATTTGACGAGTTCCGGCTAGATTCGAGGATGAGTGTTTGCGAATTAGGGAAGAGGGAGTCGTGGTGGTCAAGGGGTGTTAGTTTGGGGTCGGTTGAAGGCGCCGCCGCCACCGGAGAAACTGTGGCGGCGCTAGGGTTTGGACCTTTGAACGGAGATTCGAGAAGGTAGGGTAAAATTCAAGGGAAAGTGATTGGGGTTTTGGAAAGAGGAAGGTTAGAGGAATGTTTGGTGTTAATTTTAGGGCTGTTGGATGCCGGCCGCCGCCGTAGGCGATTTTTGGCGGGCGGTGGTTTAGGATGGGGCTAAGGGTTGGTTTCTGGAGAGGATGAGAGAGGGGGGCGTTATGAGGGTTTGGGTAATTAAACAAAAACTCTGATTCTGGACCGTTCGATCTCATGAGATCGACGATCCCGAACAATATGGGGGGGGGGGGGAAGGGGGTCGTTTTAATTAAACGGGGATGGATCGGGTTTAGGGGAAGGCGGTTCAGGGTCGGGTTTAATGGATTAAGTTCTTGACCATTCGATCAAATTGAATGAATGATCCCGATTAAATCATGTCCAAACGACTTCGTTTGGTCTTGCTGGTGATGGACTAGATTTCAGGCGGGTATTGGGCTGGTTCTGGGGTGGGTTTCATTTGGGCTTGGGATTAATTTGGCCCAAACTGGATTTCCTCTTTTTTATTAGCTCTTTTTTTTCTTCCTAATTAAATTAAAAGTACAAACCTAAATTTAACCTTGACCAAATTATCCTAAAAATATTAATTAACTCTAAGTAGTAATTATCATAAAATAACTAGATCCCAAATTAAAAGAAAACACAAAATTCGACATTAATTACTAAAATTGCAAAAAATACATTATTTTTTTTTTGTGATTTTCCATTTTTATAAAAACTTAGTTATTAATTAATTCCAAAATGTCTAATTAAATTCTAAATGCCATTGCAACACATTTTTGTATTTTTTTTAATGTTTTTTTATAATTAACTTAACAAATAAACATGCACACAAATGCAAATAATAACAGAAAATACTACCAAATTTCATAAGATTTCAAACAATAAAACAAACAATTTTTGTTTGATTTTGTGGGAGTAATTCATGTGAGGCAAAAATCACATGCTCACAGCTGCCCCTCTTTGCCCATAAACACAAAGAGTTTTCGTGCAAAGACAAAGTGAGCGGATACGAGCAATTTTTGCCCGTTTGAGTACTCCGTGTGAAGCATTTTTTGAAAGATTTGACCGAACTTCTGCTTCAAAGGTTTCCTACATATCCTTGGCTAAAAAGGAATCAGGTCAATGTAGTTCGGTAATTTTAGTAGCTGGGACTATCATGAAGCTGTGATTTACTGTTGTTGTTGCTGCTGCTACTGCTTAATGACCTCCTTATTACACCGTGCTAAAAATAAAGAAGCTAGACTAAGTGATAGTTTATGAATTACAAAGATTTATTTTCAAACTTGTTCTTGCGACTGTTGTTGTCTTGTTGACTTGTGTTTTCCACGGTAGTTCCTTTGTTGCCGAGTTGAATTGTAATCTAGAATGCTTTCCCTTTTCTTCAGGTGGATGCCAGATTGCTGAACATGAACTGCTTCTTCCTTTCCTATGAAACGTGAATTGTTTTTCCCTTTGAAACTCGAATCGTCTTATTTTGACCATTGTTGCCTTCCCTTGGTTCTCCAGGTGGGTGCTTCACTTCTTGACTTGAATTGTTGCCTTCCCTTGGTTCTCCAGGTGGGCGCCTGACTTCCAAAAACTTCAACTATTCTTCCTTGTTCTCCAGGTGGACGCCTGACTTCCAAAAACATCAATTATTGTTCCTTGTTCTCCAGGTAGACGCCTGATTTCCAAAATCTTCAACTATTGTTCCTTGTTCTCCAGGTGGACGCCTGATTTCCAAAAACTTAAACTATTATTCCTTGTTCTCCAAGTGGACGCCTGACTTCCAAAAACTTCAACTATTGTTCCTTGTTCTCCAGGTGGACACCTGACTTCCAAAAACTTCAACTATTGTTCCTTGTTCTCCAGGTGGACGCCTGATTTCCAAAAATATCAACTATTGTTCCTTGTTCTCCAGGTAGACGCCTGACTTCCAAAAACTTCAACTATTGTTCCTTGTTCTTCAGGTGGACACCTGACTTCCAAAAACTTCACCTATTGTTCCTTGTTCTCTAGGTGGATGCCTGACTTCCAAAAACTTCAACTATTGTTCCTTGTTCTCCAGGTGGACGCCTGACTTCCAAAAACTTCAACTATTGTTCCTTGTTCTCCAGGTGGATGCCTGACTTCCAAAAACTTCAACTATTGTTCCTTGTTCTCCAGGTGGACGCCTGACTTCCAAAAACTTAGCCTATTGTTCCTTGTTCTCCAGGTGGACGCATGACTTTTAAAAAATTCAACTATTGTTCCTTGTTCTCCAGGTGGATGCCTGACTTCTATAACTTCAACTATTCTTCCTTGTTCTCCAGGTGGACGCTTGACTTCCAAAAACTTCAACTATTGTTCCTTGTTCTTCAGGTGGACGCCTGACTTCCAAAATCTTCAACTATTGCTCCTTGTTCTCCAGGTGGACGCCTGATTTCCATAACTTCAATTGTTCTTTCTTGTTCTCCAGGTGGATGCCTGACTTCCAAAATCTTCAATTATTGTTCCTTGTTCTCCAGGTGGATGCCTCTTCTAAAATCTTCAACTATTGTTCCTTGTTCTCCAGGTGGACGCCTGACTTCCATAACTTTAATTGTTCTTCATTGTTCTCCAGGTGGACGCCTGATTTCAAAAAACTTCAACTATTTTTACTTGTTCTCCAGGTGGACGCCTGACTTCCAAAAACTTCAAGTATTGTTCCTTGTTCTCCAGATGGATGCCTAACTTCCAAAAACTTCAACTATTGTTCCTTGTTCTCCAGGTGGACGCCTGACTTCCAAAAACTTCAACTATTGTTCCTTGTTCTCTAGGTGGATGCCTGACTTCCAAAATCTTAAACTATTGTTCCTTGTTCTCCAGGCGGACGCCTAACTTCCAAAATTTTCAACTATTTTTCCTTGTTCTCCAGGCGGACGCCTGACTTCCAAAAACTTCAACTATTTTTCCTTGTTCTCCAGGTGGACGCCTGACTTCCAAAAACTTCAACTATTGTTCCTTGTTCTCCAGGTGGACGCCTGACCTCCAAAACTTCAACTATTACTTTTATCCTAAAACCTATGTTGTCTTCCCTATTCTTCAGATGGGTACCTGACTTCAACAAAATAGACAAAATGAAAGAAAATTTTCTGCCCCAGTTTGATATCTGGGCGCATCCATGAGTGTTAATTGACTCTTATTACCAAATATCTCTAAAAATTTGTAAGCTAGATCCCAATTACAGTTTTATATTTTCTTAAAGGTGTGACTTCTGTTGAATCTTGTTATCTAAGACAGTCTTAAAATTACATCCCATTATCTAGGAGGGTCCTGAAAATTTCTTATCAAATCTTATCTTATGAGTAACAATTTTTTCGGCTGAATTAAACTTCCTTACAGCATTACTTACGCTAAATCTTGTTACCTAATGGAATTTTTAATGCTATGTCCGATTATTTAGGAGGGTCCTGAAAACTCCTAGTTGAATCCTATCTTAAACATGCAAGCTTTGAAACTATCTTATATTCCTTGGGGTACGGCTATGCTAGATTTTGCTACTTATGATTGTTTTGATTTTTGAAACTAAGTCCCATTTTCCAGGAGGGCCCTTAAAACTTCTAATTAAATCCTATCCTAAGAATGAAAGCTTTTAAATCCAACTTATATCTTTTTTGAATTTTAGACTAAGTCCCATTTTCCAGGAGGGTCTTGAGAATTTACGGTCATACCTGTCTGGTGCTTGCCTTTCCTTACGGTGGGTTTCTCCGACACAAACGACACTTCCAGCCCCTGTTTCAAATCAAAGAAAAATCTTGCCAGTTTAAAATGTGTTGGTTGGTTGTGATACTATTGTTGGGGATGGTTTTCTCCTTTCCATGCTCTGCTTCGTCTGACTGCCTTGAACTTTGAGGGCGATTGCTCCTTCACTTCCCATGATTATTGATTTCCACTCGAAGAACTTGCCTGTTTATTGATCAACCACTTTCTCTGTCATCCGTATCACTGAAATAACTTTTCTCCATTCAGATCCATATACTCTATTTATTGCATTGCTCCTGAACCGGCATCTACCCGACCTTTGTGTCTCATATGAATCCCGAATCACGTCCATTGCCTCCACTCTATATGTATGTTGTTCTTTCTTGACTTGAACTACTAGCCTTGGCCTGAAGATCTGTTGCTCCTTTACTTGATATGATAACTGATTTCCATTCGAAGACCCTGCTTGTTCCTTGACTAAACATTCCATTTGTAAACCTTAACCCAGAAAATACCTCTCTTCGTTCGAACCCAATACCTTCTATCTGTTGCATCGCTCCTGAACCGATTTCTACTAAACCTTTGTGTTTCACCTGATTCCCAAAGCATATTTATTGTTACCAACTTCAGTGCGCATGTTGCTCTTTCCTGATTTAAACTACTGGCCTTGGCCTTGAGGTCGATAACCTTTGATTTCTGCTTGGAATGTCTTGCTTGTCACTGGTCCACCCATTTTGTCAATCTTATCACAGAATATACCTTTGATCTGTTCACCCAACACCTTCTATCTGCTGCATTCTCCATGAATTGATGTATACCAAACCTTTGTATTTTGCAGGGATCCCGAAGCATGTTGATTATTGCCAGCTCAATGCGCTTGTTATTCTTTCCTGACTTATGCCACTTTGATGTACTAGCCAGATCTCATCTTGTGCAATTGGAAAGTTGATGGCAAATTTTGAAGTCATATCTCACTTGTTCTGACCAAACAGACTCAGGAAGAAGAAGTGAACAAGAAAAAATGAACAGGGTAGAGGACAATGGAAAGAGATGATTCCTAATAAGAAAACTACAAAGTAGAAACCTATCGGATGTGGATACCAACTCTAATGACCGTGACATGCACTTGTGGCCTATTCTGTTAAGCAATTCCGACGTTCAACTCTTGTCGTAACTTTTTGCCGTGAAACTGGGCTTCATTGCTCCGCATATCCAGTCTGATTCACAATCCTTATTTGACTTGTAGTGCTAAAGGGTTTTCACTATCAAGCCTCTCTCATTTTGGTCTTTTTCTCAACTTACAGTCGCCTCAAGGTCCCCGTGAAGCTTTTCACCAATGAGACTCTCATTTTTTATTCTGCTCAGCTTTCTGTCGCCTTACGGTGCCCGTGAGGGTTTTCACCAACAAGACTCTTCTCATTTTCATTATCTTTCCTGCTTGGACTGGAGTGTTGCCCCTGACATGAATCACCTTTACTTGCTCGAATTGGCATCTTTTGAAGACTGATTAGAAGGTCTTTCTTTGGACCGTAACGTGGGCTTTTGGATATGGTTAGAAAGAAAGGGTATTAAAGGCTCAAAACAATTCAAATGGGTTCAAAATTACAACATTCGGAACCAGATTTCTTACAACAACCACAACTTCTGCCCCAGTTTCTTTGCTTGGGGACTTTTGGATTTTATTTTTGATGGGACCAAACCGTGAGGCTGCCTACGTATCCTTAAAAGGAATCAGGTCAAACGTAGTTCACATCATAGGAATTGCTTTGTTGTGATTCTCTTATTTCTCGTTCTCTTTTTTTTTCTTTTTCCTTTCTCTTTTTTTTTTCCTTTTGTTGTTTTTTTTTCTTTACTTATTTTTCACGCTTGTGTTTCTAATCTTTGCTGCTGATTCCGAAAGTGGGGTATGAAACAAAATAAATAAGGCTCAAAGTGGGTGACAAAGGATAAAGTGTTTAGGTAGCAGAACAAAATGCCTTCGTCCTTCCAACCTTCAAAACATGCCAAGCACAAATAACACAATTAAACAAACATTTGTAACATCTTCTGATTGTGCCAGACTTAATAACCATATCTACACATTCGCCTTTTGTTAATTTTAAGCACCATTGGACAACACTCTTTGTTACCATGAACGACCCCTGTCAATTTGGGCGAATTTGCCATTAACTTCAACCCGATGCAGCATGATGCATTTTAATAGGGTTTCTTTATGTTCTATCTGCCCTAGTTTCACATGGTTTGGGCTTCAAATGATCTCAAAATGTCCAAATCTGTTCTTATTTCCCTCAAGTTCCCCTATTATCTCCCCAATTGCTTCATGATTGAACTAACCTTTAAGATTATGCCTAGAACTATGCGTGCATGTCATGTTACTAGAACCACCATGAAAAGAACTATAAAGAGTAGAGAACTAAACAAAAATGATTAGAAATGGCAGAAAATAGAGAATTGCATTAGACAGATGGTGAAAGGGTTTGAACAACAAAACAAGAAACATAAAATGGGGTACAACCCTCAGAACAAACCTAGACAGCACTAAACGAGTCACTACGACTAAACAAACCAGGCAAAATAAAAGGATAGGAGAGTTTGAGTCACAAGACAATATCCGGGTTACAACCCTGAAATAAACCGGATAACAGAAATGACAACAAAATAAGCCACCAAAAACTCCTCCCTAGCTAGCCAAAAGATGGAGCATCGTTCCAATCACCAAACTCAATATCTTAGCCACTGACTTCTGCATCAACAATACTGGGACTTTCGCAAGTCTCCATCATGTTGTTCTTAACAAATTGCTTTTGGGTTCCCGTGCCTGCTCTTTGTTAAGATCAACCTTAGACAGCGCTGAAAGCTTAGTAGCATGTGGACCTCCGAGGCTCCTAGAATAATTCTCACATTTCTTTTCAAAATAAACCATACCCACTCTATGTGTCTAATTATGCACAAGCGATGGACTTTGGCTACTGTCAGCTGCATCTGGATTTTGCACGACAATGTCGCCTGCATCAATATGATTTTGAATTGCGTTCTTCAGATTCCAACACTTCTCTATGTCATGCCCCGGGGCATCTGAGCAATATGCGCACCTTTGAGAAAAATCAAACTTCTTTGGAAGAGGGTTTGGCATTCTTATCTGGATCGGCTTCAACATGTTCAATTTCCTTAGCCTTTGGAACATACTGGCATATGACTCTCCCAATGGAGTGTAGGTTTTCTTCCGTAACCTCTCATTCTTAAAGGCTTGATTGGGCCGGAAACCCGATCCAGGGGGTTTGCGGTAGGCTTGTGGGAATAGATAGGCATTTTGTGGAGCTGGGTACTGGGAAAGTGATGTACGACTTTGGGAGTTCTATGAAGAGAAGTGGCATTGGGGAGGATCATTTGGTTCACAAGGATATTCACGGGTGCGATGGCTAGGCTGGAAGGGTTGATCAAGGGTCAGATCATCTTCTCTGTTTCTCTTTCCTCCACCCAATCTTACTGGGATGTTCTGATTGTCTTTCGAATGACTCATGATTTTGCCTGACTTGAATCCCTCTTCTACCATCTCCCCCATTTTTATCATATCACTAAAAGGCTTACCCAAAGCTGGGATCAAAAGACTGAAGTAGGTGGGCCCCTAGGCTTGTAGTAAAAGCTCAACCATTTCTTTTTCAACAATCGGGGGATTGACACGAGCAGTTTTCTTCCTCCATCTGAACCCAAACTCCCTAAAGTTTTCATCCGACCTTTTTTCCTTTTTAGATAGGGAGGAGCGGTCTGGGCTAGAGCCTGATTAGTATTGAAAGCATCGCATAAAATCTTGAGCCAGGTCGCCCAATGTATGCCACTTACCAACATCTTGACGAGTATACCATTCCAAAGCTGCCTCAGTCAAGCTCTTACTGAAATAGGCTATCATCAAGTCATCTTTCTCTCTGATAATACTCATTTAACTACAATAGACCCTCAGGTGGGCTACTGGATCTCCACACCCATCATACAAGTTAAACTTTGGCACTTTGAATCCTGCGGGCAAGCGAACATCAGGTGACAAGGACAATTCTTTGTAAGACCTGCTACCCTGGTCTCCCCTTCCTTGTTTGTTCTTCAAGGATTGTGCTATGCCTTTCAGCCTCTTGGGTATCCCATCTTTCCCTTATCTTCCTGTGAACCTTTCATTTTCAACATGTGGCTCATCCCGCGGATCTTGTTTATTTGAGCAGGGAAACTTGTGAGCAACCTCTCAGGGGCAATGTTGGGCTTCATGAGCTTGGAGACAAGCGGGTGGATCTGGAGAGTATGGAGGATCATCTGGCATTGTGTCTGTAGCTTGGGTAAGGGCGGCATCCAGGAAGTTAGGTGGCAGCGGGGGTGGTGCCTTCCCCTTGGTCCAGGCCTGATATATCTCGGTCATCTGCTGTTTCAGTTTGTACATTTCCTCTTTCATTGTATTCATATCTAATTCTTCCACCTCCGCACTTGTTTCTCTATCTGTACTAGACATGATTTCTTCTATTTCTCCTTTGGATTTGGATGGGTATGAGTAGGTTGCCAGTATGTTAAGTAACTAATAATTCTGGGGTTCTGGATCAAAAGCAAATTTGTTAGTCATTAGTATTTACAGATATGCAATCGCACATTGGGATACAATGCACCTAAGTATTTCAGCCAGTTCTATCATGTATTTGCTTGGTTGCTTGCGTCATCCCGGCTTTTCTTTATTCCATTCTCTTTTATTGATACTCATTTCTTTCTTTATTTAATCCTTTTTTATATACATTTTTTCTTATATACATATTTTTTTAGTTGTGGTCGAATCTTATGGAGATTGCCTACGTATCATGACCCCGCATGAATTTTACTAAGAGATTAAACGGGCTCCAAAAGACTCTATCATCAAAATGGCAATACAACCTAAAAATAGAATAACAAACTCTGACTGACAATTACAAATATTTTTTTTTAAAATCATCACTGTTTCTTAAAATTTTCATAAAAATATCCGGTCTTGTCAATACGGCCTTTCAGCACTTCGAAGAAGATTTAAAGGCTGTGTTTGCTAACCTGCCAAATTTTTTAAAAAATGACCAAAGGCAGTTATTCTCGCAAAAATTGCCTTCCGATGTCCTTTTGGGGACATTTGGCTATTTTGGACAAGAATGGAATTACGTTTACTTATGGCAAAACAACAACATTTATTTACCCCTAAATTATTTTTTTTTCAAAATAGTTGAACCCGATATGGATTGCCTACGTATCCCACATCTGGTGAGAATCAAACTTACGTAGTTCTGCCTGTTTTGACAAAAATAAAACCAACCATTTTTCTAAAAAAAACAAAATAAACATTTATAACAAAAACTTTTCTTTTTTTATTCATTTTTTTCCTCTCATTCTTCAACAGCCGGTCAACAAGCAGCTCCGAAGCAAATAAATGCACAATTAGCAAGTAAGATGCATCAGGATGTACTTTTTATTTCGGGTACACCTGTCCTAGACAGATCCAACCCCTGTGTTAAATCTCCAAGGTCAAATGCACGTGACGCAAATAAAACGTTCCTACTATTGATCCAGCATGAGGCTTTGTTATTCTAGGTTAAAAACTTATTGGAGAAAGTATCTAGACTGGCTTACTCGAGCGGACAACTCGAGCCGAGGAGGGTCAGTGTACCGGTAGCATTGCTTTCCGACTTAACTGGTAGTGCTCCCCGCCTAAAACAGGTGTGACTAAAATCCTTCACCGGGTGACAAGCACCTCGACTATCTTAAAGAAAGGGGGCTATGTCAAGCAAATGCCCAATTTTAATTTCAAGAAGACTCGGAGGGGGTGCGTGAGAAGACAGTTTATATGTACAATTCAAAAATTATCAAAGCGGTAAAAATCAACATTTAGCATATTAGGCCCAAACACGTAATAAAAATCAGATAATAAATAAAGCCAAATAGCAATTATTCCAAGCTCGAATTTCTAACCCTGAACCAGTGGTTCTGGGTTAACATCCCCAGCAGAGTCGCCAGAGCTGTCACATCTCCTTTTTACCTACACCCTGGAGAGGGTGCATAATAAAGGGAGTTTTTCCAATTAAAGAACAACCAAAAACGGGATTTATTTATTAAGAGATTCAGAGTTTCCACTTGGAAGATTTATGGTGTCCCAAGTCACCGGTTCAAATCCCGAATCGAATAAAAAGATTGACTCTGTATTATAGTCCGCAAACTAGAAATCCGGGTAAGGAATTCTGTTAACCCGGGAGAAGGTGTTAGGCATTCCCGAGTTCCGTGGTTCTAGCACGGTCGCTCAACTGTTATATTCGGCTTAATTATCTTATTTTAGTACATTTTTGAATCTTTGTGCAAATTTTAATTTTTTAACCGCTTTTATTCAATTTTAAAGAATATTGAATGTCATTTAAAATATGCCTTTGGCTTGCGTCACAAGAAATGCACTCGCAATCCGAAATACCTCTTATTCAATATTTTGGGATTCGGATTTGGGTCACATAAAATGTGCACCGGGGTTTAAGCAGGTAAAATTATTAAATAACGCGCCTAAAGCCACTATGTGTTTGCACTTTGCGAGGGCTATGAAATTTGCTAAATGGCACGCCTCAGATTCTAAGGTGGAGTTAATCTAATTAAAACAAGGGCCACTCAATTGTCATTTTGTTTGGCACGGCACACCTCTACTCTAATTTAAAAGGGTATTCAAGCTAAAATTTTGGAGGGCCACGTCTACTTTTTGTCTACTATGGCTCGCCTCAAATCTAGTTTTAAAAGAGAAAACCAATTAATTAATTAAAGAAAGTCAAAAACTTCTATTTATTTATAGAAAGTTCCCAAAAACCATCAATTACCTGGCATGCTTAAAATTAAAGGTTTATTGAGCCCAACAAATATCCTCCACCAGCCTCACGCCTGGGACCAGTGATCCCAATGGCTTTTGGCACTTACCAATTCGAACTGATATTCTTTAAAAAGAACGGCTTAAGCGAAACACCAAAAGGAAAACCCAATTTAACGCTCATAACATTACGACAAACGTGAAGACTTGGAATTGAACCCCAGTAAAGGCAAACGAGTATGCAAATCAATCAATGCTTTAAGCACTATTGCTATCACCAATAAAAGGCTTGTGCAATCATCAATCAATGCAAAATGTAACATGCCACCCATTAAGCTTATATCCATAATTGATTAACCTCATACATACAAGAACTCTATATCAAACTTGCAGGCTTTCAAATCTGATTTTAAACTACAATTACACTTAACATTTGGAAACCTCTGAGCAACCATGGACATCACTAAACTAAAAGACCCCTGGAATCAATAAACCCACTTCCAGGTTTATGCACAAGTAGATCTGAGTATGTGATGCACAAAACCAAACCCAATCTAGGCTTGAGAGCCCAAGTATATCTAGGCCCAAAATCAGAGGGTCAAACTCGAAGTCGAGTCCAGACTAGCACCAAATCTGCCATATCGAACATGTTGATTCTTCATAATCCCGCCTCACTTACATGTTCAAAGTTAACTACAGAAATTTAACAACATAAACTTGCAATTTAACAGCACATCACGGATCTAAAACCAACTGATACATCTATCAATATATTAATCCATTAACCATTCACTCTAGCACATGGTAACCATTAACTTTACAATATCCTTATTACAGTTCAAATTTAAACTCAAAGTCTTCAAGCACAAATCCACATTAAGCATGTTGAGAAAGATAATTGATACTACGAGCTAAAAATAAGTTATGGGGACAACACATTCTGAAAACAGGAAAGTATAATCTTCATTTCTCTTCAATAAATCACCCCATGATCTGCTTTACATGCTTAAGTCAAGGATATGTACCTGGAATTAGAAGAAAACAGAGAAAAAGGAGTCAAGAACCAGAAGCTAAAGAGCAACAATCAACAGCAGTTTTATACCAATTTTAAATGCAGGAAGTGAGATCCGATTAGTCCAGAATCAGTTGCAAGCAGATCACACACCAGTTAAAGATCAACCAAGCTCAGATGGCTCGACCTCAAACCATTTTGGAATCCAAACAATCAGGAAGTTGATTCGGGGAATGAGAATTTCAAATTATCAAAGCTGAAACTCAATGGAACAGTGTTTTTCAAGAATTTTCAGCCGCTTCTCTTTTTCTGAATTTTTCTAACTCTTAATCTCTGTCTTTCCCTCGATGCTTGTCTCTTTCTCTCTATTCCTCTCTATTAATGTCTCAATGTATCAGTGTATATCAGAATGTATATCACAGTATATCAGAGTATTTTCTCCCACTCAATGCCCTCCTTTCTCTCTATTTTTCCTCTTTTCTTTCTATCAATTTCTGTCCCCCGTCTCAGTTCAGACCTCTCTCTTTTATACCTCCGTTAGTACCCCCATTCTAGACTACGTATCCCTTTCCACCTATATTCTCTCAGCTTTTTTGATTATTTCCCCCTATGTTACCTACTTTCCAGCTCCTAAAAGGTATTTAAACAGGGTGTCAATCTACTAATAACCCCTTTTCATTAAACATTCTTTCTGCTTTTTGATTATTCCCCCAATGTTACCTACTTTCCAGCTCCTAAAATGTATATAAACAGGGTGTCAATCCACTAGTAACCGTTTTCAATTCTCAGTTAACTCCACTGGCCCAATGCCCTTTGAATTTCAATAATTCATGCTAATGCCTCTTATCATTCAACAGCTTTCTATAAAAACACCACCCCTTAAGGCCCTGTTAATTATCTAAGTTTCTGAAATCGAATGGGTCAAACTGACCTAAGATTCAAACTAACACATGTCTTAGAAACAAACCAAAGCTCATTTAACTGCTAATTAACAAAAGTCTGCAATCAATCATGGCAAGCAGAAAAAGAAAAACCAAATATTTAAATGATTTCGGAATTAAACCATTATCATGCAACTGATTAATAATTAACAAACAAATATAGGGTTAAAAACAGGCGACATAGTTATACAGACCAAGGCAACGAAACAATAAAAATCAGAGAACAAAAAAATGAAATAACATAAACTGAAAGAGAATGTAATAGGACATGAACACTGGATTTTAAACGAAACAAAAGAAAAAGAAAAAAAAATAAAGGGAAAAGGAGTTGAAAATACCTCAGAACCGAGCTAAAAGCCGATTCGACCAATTCTTTAAAGCCTTCCAAATTCCGGACTAGAATAACCTTTAATCATGTGTTTTCATATGAAAACACCCGAATAAAGTCACTACGGTCCTAAATCTTCCACAAGATCGTCGATTTGGGCTTTAGGATTTCTAGGGTTCAAATCTTAGATTTATAGTTTGACGAGTTCCGGCTAGATTTGAGGATGAGTGTTTGTGGATTAGCGAAGAGGGAGTCGTGGTGGTCAAGGGGTGTTAGTTTGGGGTCGGTTGGAGGCGCCGCTGCCACCGGAGAAACTGTGGTGGCGCTAGGGTTTGGACCTTTGAACGGAGATTCGAGAAGGTCGGGTAAAATTTGAGGGAAAGTGATTGGGGTTTTGGAAAGTGGAAGGTGAGAGGAATATTTGGTGTTAATTTCAGGGCTGTTGGATTTCGGCCGCCGCCATAGGCGATTTCCGGCGGGCGACAGGCGGTGGTTTAGGGCGGGGCTAAGGATTGCTTTCTGGAGAGGATGAGAGAAGCGTTATGCCGGTTTGGGTAATTAAACAAAAACTTTGATTCTGGACCGCTCGATCTCATGAGATCGACGGTCCTGATCAACAT
>MU672957.1:84052-111010 GCA_026770625.1 Nicotiana glauca
ATATATATATATATATCATGCGCAATCATGCCGAGGTCGACGACCCCCTCCAGCAGAAAATAAAATATGCACTGCCGAGGATCGAACGACACGAACCATAGATGCATCTATTCACACCGAGGCGATCAGCCCGATCCATATATATCAAGAAACATCACGAATGCGCACAAAGGCTCAGGTATATACAAGGAAACTCTTACAAAGGTTCAACAAGTTCATATGTTCACTTCTTATTTCCTTTAGGTCTCTAGCATATCATAGACGATCATATTGGCAATTTAAATAAGAGATATCTGCAAATTAGGCATGATGTGGGTCCTAAACTACCCAACAATTAATATCATAGTAGCTACGCACGGACTCTCATCACCTAGTACATACGTAGCCCCCGCATTTAGTAGCAAATACTCAGTTATTACACCTATGGGGACAATTCCCTCTTACATGGTTAGAAAGGTGACTCACCTCGCTCCAAAGCGTACTTCCAATATCAAGAACAAGCCCAAGTCCTCAAATTCGGAGCCAAACGATCAAAAACTAGTTAAATGAAGTAAGAACTAGTCAATATAGGTATACAAGATCGAATTCTAACAATTTAAGCGATTCCCTAACCTTTTTCACAAGTTTCCTAAATTTTGACCCCGGGCCCACGTGCCCGGATTCCGAGATTTTTCGAAGACAGTTGTTCTCTATTACCTAAGGATCAATAATATGTGAATTCTAGTTCATTTCATAGCAATTTTCGTGACTAAATCTTGATTTTACTTAAATCCTAGGTTTAGCTCTAAACTTTTGATTTTACCTAATTTTTGGTGTCTAATCTACCTAATGTACATGTACTTATACTAAGGATGAATGGAAATTACTTACCTTACGATGCTATGTTGAAATCCTCTTTCTGGAAGCTCTCAAATCGCCAAAGTGTAGAGTGGAAATAAAATCTAAGACCCATTTTTTAAAAGCCCTGACCAGCCTCTGATGTCGCAATTGTGACACCAGGCTTGCAAATGCGAGGTCACAATTGCGACAAAAGGTTCGCAAATGCGAACTGAGCCCCAGCCTGCCTCGATCGCAAATGCAATGCATGGGTCGCAAATGCGGACCCTGCTGGGTTCGCAATTGCGAAGAAATGGCTCGCAAATGCGAACACTGCCCAGCCCGGCCAACTTCGCAAATGCGATGCATGGGTCGCAAATGTGGACCCTGATGGGTTAGCAATTGCAAAGAAATGGCTCGCAAATGCGAACACTGCCCAGCCCGGCCAAATTCGCAAATATGAAGAATTTCTCGCAATTGCGATGGCCATCTCGCAATTGCAAAACCTGCAGCAGCAGCAGCAGCAGCAGCAAAACTGGTGTGTTTTCTTACCTCCAACCATGCACGAATCTCACCCGATCCCACGGGGATCCACTCCGAACACTCATGCAAGTCCTACAACAGTGTGCAAACTTGCTCAAGTAATCAAATCGCATAATTAACACCTAAAACCACGGATTTAACACTAAAATGCATGAAATCCTCAAGAATACCTAAATTCCTATTTTTTTAACCGAACGCTCGAATCACGTCAAATCAGTCCCGTTCCTCACAAAATTTCACAGACAAAACTAAAATATTATACCGAACCTGTACCGGGCTCCGGAACCAACATACGGGCCTGATATCAATATGTTCAAGCATTTTTCCGTTTTATTAAACTCTTAGGATTTCAATTTAATAATTTTTAATAAAAATTCATTACTCGGGCTAGGGACCTCGAAATTCGATTCCGGGCATATGCCCATGTCCCATATTTTTCCACAGACCTCTCGGGACCGTCAAATCACGAGTCCGGGTCCATTTTTCCAAAAAGTTGATCGAAGTCAAACTTGGTCTTTTAAGAGAATCTTAAAGAAACAATTAGACATATTTCACTCAAAACTCTTCCAACTCCCGAACCAACCCTCCCCGCTAGTCGTAAATTAGCTAAAGCAAGTATGGAAGGTTTTATTTAGGGGAACGAGGTTCTAAAAGGCAAAATGACCAGTCGGGTCATTACATTCTCCACCTCTTAAGCAAACGTTCGTCCTCGAACGGATATAGAAAAGTACCTGGACTGCTGAATAAGTGGGGATATCTGCTCCGCATGTCCTCCTCGGACTCCCAATTTGCCTCCTCGACCGGTTGGCCCCTCCACTGGACTCTCACCGCAGAAATCCTCTTGGACCTCAACTAGTGATCATGCCTATCTATAATAGCAACTGGCTCCTCCTCATAGCCCAAACTCTCATCTAACTGAATGGTACAAATGTCCAACACGTGGGATAGGTCGGCATGATACTTTCGAAGCATCGAAGCATGAAAAACTGGATGAACTCCCGATAAACTGGGAGGTAAGGTGAGCTCATAGGCAACCTCCGCAACTCGTCTCAATACCTCAAAGGGGCTAATAAACCTTGGGCTCAACTTTCCCTTCTTCCCGAACCTCATAATGCCCTTCATGGGTGAGACTTTCAAAAGAACCTTCTCGCCAACCATAAATGATACATCCCCCACCTTCTGATCCGTGTAGCTCTTTTAACTGGACTGAGATGTGTGAAGCCTCTCCTGAATCAACTTTACCTTATCCAAGGCATCCTGTACCAAATCTGTGCCAAGTAACTTAGCATCACCAGGCTCAAACCACCCGATAGTACAACGATAATGTCGACCATATAATGCTTCGTACGGGGCCATCTCTATGCTGGACTGCTAGCTGTTGTTGTACCCAAACTCCGCTAAGGGCAAGAACTGATACCATTGCCCTCCAAAGTCAATCACACATGCTCTAAGCATATCCTCCAAGATCTGAACTGTCCGCTCCGATTGTCCGTTGGTTTGAGGATGGAATGCTATGCTAAGCTCTACACGGGTCCCCAACTCATTCTGAATGGCTCTACAGAAATGGAAAGTGAACTGAGGGCCTTAGTATGATATGATGGAAATTGGCACACTATGCAATCGGACTATCTCCCGAATATAAATACGAGCATACCTCTCTGTTGTATAGGTAGTCGCCATTGGAATGAAATGGGCCGACTTGGTCAACCTATTCACAATGACCATGCTGAATCAACCTTCCACAAAGTCCACGGCAACCCCACTACGAAATCCATGGTGATTTGCTCTCATTTCTACTCTGGAATAGGCATCCGCTGGAATAGGCCACCCGGTCTCTGATGTTCATACTTGACCTGCTGATAATTCAAACACTTAGTCACATACTTCACTATGTCTTTCTTCATCCCCGCCACCAGTAATGCTGCCTCAAATCACGATACATCTTCGTACCTCCCGGGTGGATAGAATACCGCAAACAGTATGCCTCATCTAGGACCCTCTTCCTCAGACCATCAATATTAGGAACACACAGACGACCCTGGAGTCGCAAAACACCATCCTCGCTAATAGAAACCTCCTGGGCACCTCCCTAAAGTACCGTCTCTCTGAGGACTGCCAAGTGTGGATCATCGAACTGCCGGGCCTTGATTTGCCTCAATAGCGAAGACTGAGCAACTATACATGCTTGAAATCAGCTGGGCTCTGAAATGTCCAACCTCACAAGCCTATTAGCTAAGGGCTGGATGTCCAGAGCTAGGGGCCTCTCCTCTGCTGTAATGAATGCCAAACTACCTATACTCTCTGCCTTTCTGCTCAAGGCATCCGTGACCACATTCGCCTTGCCCGGATGATAAAGGATGGTAATGTCATAATCCTTTAGTAGCTCAAGCCACCTACACTGCCTCAAATTGAAATCCCTCTACTTGAACAAATGTTGTAAGATACAGTGATCGGTATAAACCTCACAAGGCACCCCATACAAATAGTGCCTCCATATCTTAAGAGCATGAACAATCGCTGCCAACTCCAGATCATGCAAATGGTAATTCTTCTCATGAATCTTTAGCTGACGTGAAGCATATGCAATAACTAGCCCCTCCTGCATCAACACAAATCCCAAACCAATGCGTGAAGCATCTCAATATACCGTACACATCCCTACACCAGAAGGCAATACAAGAACTGGTGTCGTAGTCAAAGCTATCTTGAGCTTCCGAAAGCTTTCCTCACAATCACCGGACCAATGGAATGGAGCACCCTTCTGGGTCAATCTAGTCAAGGGGGATGCAATAGATGAAAAGCCCTGCACAAATCGCCGGTAATAGCCTGCTAACCCCAGGAAACTCCTGATCTCGGTCACAGACGTAGGATGTGGCGAACTCTGAACTACCTCAATATTCTTAGGATCTACCTTAATACCCTCTCCTGACACAACATGCCCCAAGAATGCCACTGACTCTAGCCAGAACTCACACTTGGAGTACTTAGCATATAGCTTCTGCTCTTGCAAAGTCTGAAGCACTACTCTCAAATGCTGCTCGTGCTCCCCCGGGTTGCGTGAGTACATCAAGATGTCGTCAATAAAGACGATAACAAAGGAATCAATATAAGGCCTGAATACCCGGTTCATCAAGTCCATAAATGCCGCCGGGGCATTAGTCAAGCCAAAGGACATCACTAGGAACTCATAGTGTCCATATCTAGTCCGGAATGCAGTATTTGGAACATCTGAATCCCGAATCTTCAGTTGATGATACCTTGACCTCAAGTCAATCTAAGATAACACCCTAGTACCCTGCAACTGGTCGAATAGATCATCAATACGAGGCAATGTATACTTGTTCTTGATGGTGAATTTATTCAACTGGCGGTAATCAATGCACATCCGCATAGTCCCATCCTTCTTCTTCACAAATAACACTGGTGCACCCCAAGGCAATACATTGGGTCTAACAAACCCTTTCGCCAACAACTCCTCGAGCTTATCCTTCAACTCCTTAGTATCCATACGATATGGTGGAATAGATATAGGCTGAGTGCCAGAGGCCAAATCAATATAGAAATTGATATCACGATCCGGAGGCATGCCAGGAAGATTAGAAGGAAAAACATCAGCGAACTCTCGCACTACTGGCACTGAATCAATTATCGGAGACTCGGTAGTGGTGTCTCGAACATAAGCTAAGTAAGCCAAACACCCTTTACTGACCATGTGCTGAGCCTTCAGGAAGGAAATAACCCTGCTAGGCATATCAACTATGGAACCCTTCCACTTCAATCTCGGCAATCCTGGCATCGCTAGTGAAACAATCTTGGCATGGCAATCAAGGACGACGTGATATGGATATAACCAATCCATGCCAAGGATTACCTCAAAATCGATCATATCCAGTAACAGAAGATCTGCTCTAGTCTTGAAACCACAGAAAGTGACCATATAGGACCGGTAGATCCGATCCACAACCATAGAATCACCCACATAAGTGGACACATGAACAGGAACACCCAAAGGCCCAGGAGAAATAACCAGGAAGTGAGCGAACAGAGATGATACATATGAATAAGTAGACCCTGGATCAAATAATACCGAAACATCCCTACCACCAACGGAAATAATACCTGTGATGACGGCATCTGAGGCCAATGCATCTGGCCTGGTTGGAAGAGCATAGAACCTGGATGGAGCATCGACTGGCTGGCCTCCATCTGACTGAGCAATAGCTGGCTGACCCCTTCCTGCCTGGCCTCCACCTCTAGGATGACCCCTATCAGCCTGCCCTACACCTCTAGGTGGCTCGGCAGCTGGTGCTGAAATCATGGGCTGCTGACCCTGTTGCACAGCCTTGCCCTGAAGTCTGGGGCAGTGTCTTATCATATGAGTGGGATCTCCGCACTCAAAATAACTACGTGGGGCGGCGAATTTCTGCCCTGATGGCTGACCCTAATAACCCGTTAACCCATTGGAAGAACGTGGATAGCCGGTGGACGACATGAACTCTCCGGCATGGCACTAAAATAAAGCTAGAAGAATTTGGAGGACCTGAATACCCATAAAAGGAACCCTGAATAGCTGGTGGGCGATAAGAACTCTCTGGCTTGGCGCTAAAATAAGAGCGCATTGGAGCACCCCGAGCAGGTGGTGGTATTGAAATTGGGGGACTGCTGGGTTGACCCCTACCAAACTGACCTCTACCCCTAGCTGGGGCGCCTCTGAACTCTTCGGAGAATCTAGCCCTCTTATCCTGCTGCATCTGCTCTCTACCCCTCAGACGGTAACCCTCAATCCTGTGTGCAATCTCAATCACTAGCTAGTATCTTGTACCCATCTCTACCTCCCGGGTCATACCAGATCGAATAGTGGGGTGTAACCCCACAACAAACCTACATACTCTCTCTGCCTATGTGGGAAGTATCATGAGCGCATGGCGGGACAACTCAGAGAACCTCACCTCATAATCGATCACGGACATCTGACCCTGCTCTAGATGCTCAAACTGATACCAAAGCTCTTCCCTCTTAGAGGGTGGAATGTATCGATCTAGGAATAACTGTGTGAATTGACCCCAAGTAAGGGGAAGGGAACCTGCTGGCCTGCAAGTGCATATGACTGCCACCATCCACGGGCCCTGCCCTCAAGCTGAAAAGTAGTGAAGTCTAACTCCATGTGACTCCAATATACTCATGTTATGTAGTCTGTCCCTACACCTGCCTATGAAGTCATGAGCATCCTCATGATGCTCACCCCCGAAGACTGGAGGGTGAAGCCTAGTCCATCTGTCTAATAACTTCTGTGGATCGCCGTCCATAGCTGGCCTGGGCTGGGGTGCCACTGCAACAACTGGTTGAGCCCTATCTACGGGTAGTGCACCCGGAGTCTGATATACTATAGTTATATGACCTGGAGCCTGAGCA
The DNA here is from genome assembly GCA_026770625.1 of Nicotiana glauca. Lineage (NCBI taxonomy): Eukaryota > Viridiplantae > Streptophyta > Magnoliopsida > Solanales > Solanaceae > Nicotiana > Nicotiana glauca. The sequence continues at coordinate 90,824 of MU672957.1, forward strand.
GTAGGGGTCTGGGCTCCCCCTCCTACCTGTGAAGTAGCTGGGTCTGCTGGAAATAAATCAGCCTGATTCATAGTGTCCATGAACTGTAGCATGCGACCCATGACCTCCTGAAATCCCGGTGCTGTCATAAAACTCAGCTGCGGGCACCTCGCCCTACTCCTCAGTAATAGGATCCCCTACAGGATCTGTTGGTGGTGCTACTGGAACGGCTCTGGAACACCCTCGTCCCCTACCACGGGCCGGTGCCCTCCCCCGGCCTCTACCTCGGCCCCTAGCAATGGGGGGAGCAACTCCTCCCGGGTCTGGAACGTCGGCGGTACAAGTCCTCACCATCTTTGAGAGAGTAGAAGAGGGAAATTTAGTACACTAACCATTGCAGGATAGGAAATGAATAAAGAGTAGTCTTCCTAATACCTTATAGCCTCTCGAAGATAAATACAGACGTCTCCGTACCGATCCACAAAACTCTATTAGGTTTGCCCATAACTTGTGAGATTTGCGTGAACCTAGTACTCTGATACCATGTTGTCACGACCCATTTCCACAATAGGTCATGAGGGCGCCTGACCCAATTGTCAGGCAAGCCAACGCGAAAATATTTCTAAATTCTTTTGTTGCTTTTAGTTAGAAATGAGTGAAATAAATACTAAATTTGGAAGTAAGCTAGAAGAGCGAAATACCGTAATAGCATAGTTATACAACCCAAAAATAAATATCTACCAAAGTGTGTACCAGAACCTAGTGTCACAAGTGTGGGCATCTATTAGAGTATACAAAAGACATCTCTATCCTACTGTCTGAAATAGGGAAAAGACAGAAAAAGTAAAGGAAGACTCTATCCGGCTGTTGAGCGGCATAGGAAGGAAGCAACTCACCGTGGAAGTCTCTGCTGCAAGCTCAAGGGCACGCACCGGACTGGTAACCAGATGTATCGGCCTCAGACCCTGTACAATTAAGTACATAAGTGTAGGATGAGTACATAAATAATATGTACCCAGTAAGTATCCTGTCTAACCTCAAATAAGTAGAGAAGAGAGGTCGACTTGATACCTACTAGGGTCAATATAATATAATATAAATGTGCTATGTTAAGCATGAAAGTCACCAATATTTAACAGGTTATAATGAAAAGCAATAATCAGGTCCTTGACCTTATTTCAGTTTCCATTTACATTCTTCAATTACTAAGCAAGTAGGCATGTCATGTCTAGACATCAACATATATATATATATATCATGCGCAATCATGCCGAGGTCGACATCCCGCTCCAATAGAAAATAAAATGTGCACTGCTGAGGGTGAAACGACACGAACCATAGATGCAGCTATTCACACCGAGGCGATCGGTCCGATCCATAAATATCAAGAAACATCAAGAATGCGCACAAAGGCTCAGGTATATACAAGAAAACTCTTACAAAGGTTCAACAAGTTCATATGTTCACTTCTTATTTCCTTTAATTCTCTAACATATCATAGATGATCATATTGGCAATTTAAATAAGAGATATCTCCAAATTAGGCATGATGTGGGTCCTAAACTACCCAAGCAACTAATATCATAGTATCTACGCACGGACGCTCATCACCTAGTACGTACGTAGCCCCCGCATTTAGTAGTAAATACTCAGTTATTACACCTATGGGGACAATTCCGTCTTACATAATTAGAAAGGAGACTCACCTCGCTCTAAAGCGTACTTCTAATATCAAGAACAAGCCCAAGTCCTCAAATTCGGAGCCGAACGATCACAAACTAGTTAAATGAAGTAAGAACTAGTCAATATAGATATACAAGATCGAATTCTAACTATTTAAGCGATTCCCCAACCTTTTTCACAAGTTTCCTAAATTTCGAACCCGGGCCCATGTGCCCGGATTCCGAGATTTTTCGAAGAAAGTTGTTTATTACCTAAGGATCAATAATATGTGAATTCTAGTTCATTTCATAGCAATTTTTGTGGATAAATCTTGATTTTACTTAAATCCTAGGTCTAGCTCTAACCCTTTGATTTTACCTAATTTTTGGTGTCTAATCTACCTAATGTACATGTACTTATACTAAGGATGAATGGAAACTACTTACCTTACAATGCTATGTTGAAATTCTCTCTTTGGAAGCTCTCAAATCGCCCAAGTGTAGAGTAGAAATGAAATAAATGCTCTAAGTCCCGTTTTTTAAAACCCCTGACCAGCCTTTGATGTCGCAATTGCGACACCAGGCTTGCAAATGTGAGTCGCAATTGCGACAAAAGGTTCGCAAATGCGAACTGAGCCCCAGCCTGCCTCAATCGTAAATGTGATGCATGGGTCACAAATGTGGACCCTGTTAGGTTCGTAATTGCGAAGAAATTGCTCGCAAATGCGAACACTGCCCAGCCCGGCCAACTTCGCAAATGTGAAGAATTTCTCGCAATTGCGATGGCCATCTTGCAATTTGCGAAACCTGCAGCAACAAAAAAATTGTTGTGTTTTCTTACCTCCAACCATGCCCAAAATCTAACCCGAGCCCTCGGGGCTCCACTCCGAACACTCACGCAAGTCCTACAATAGTGTGCAAACCTGCTCAAGTAATCAAATCGCATAATTAACACCTAAAACCACGGATTTAACACTAAAATGCATGAAATCCTCAAGAATACCTAAATTCCTAGTTTTTCAACCGAACGCCCGAATCACGTCAAATCAGTCCCATTCCTCACCAAATTTCACAAACAAAACTAAAATATTATACCGAACCTGTACCGGGCTCCGAAACCAATATACAGGCCCGATATCAATGTGATCAAACATTTTTCATTTTTATTAAACTCTTAGGATTTTAATTTAACAATTTTTAATAAAAATTTATTACTCGGGCTAGAGACCTCGAAATTCGATTCCGGACATACAGCCAGGTCCCATATTTTTCAACGAACCTCCCAGGACTGTCAAATCACGAGTCCGGGTCCGTTTTTCTAAAAAGTTGACCGAAGTCAAACTTGGTATTTTAAGAAAATCTTAAAGAAATAATTAGACATATTTCACTCAAAACTCTTCCAACTCCCGAACCAACCGTCCCTGCTAGTTGTAAATTAGCTAAAGCAAGTATGGAAGGTTTTATTTAGGGGAACGGGGTTCTAAAAGGCAAAACACCAGCCGTATCGTTACGGATAACATAAAGTTATTGTAATATGATAGAGTTTGGCGAACAATTGAACCATCACAAAGTCATGACAATCAGATAGAATTTATAAAAAATTAACAAAATAGGTAGAGTAAATATAACAAAACGTCTATCAATTCGCTAGAGAAAACCCAAACAAGCAATAAGTGTGTGTGTGTAAGGCCCTGTAAAATTTTACCTAGACCTCGGGGTTTCATGGTGCCGAGGAAGGCTAATATGTTTGAAAAGTGGTACAAACATTTTGGGTTGAAAGAAAGTTTTTGCAGAACATGGCATTTATGCGGCCCGCTATGCGGCCGCAAAATCACTTTGCGGACCGCATATCCGATGAAAAATGCATTATGGACCAAGCCAAATTTTGAAGACCATTACGTAGTACATTATACGATCAAATAATTATTTTGCGGGCCACACAGTGCGTCGTATTTCCAGTATGAAGAATTTCGGGGGAGATTTTGCGATGCGTTATGCGACCGCATAATTGTTTTGCGGCCCATATAACGGTCGCATACTTGACCAGGACAAGCCAAGTTTTGGGACAAATTTTGCGGTCTACTTTGTGGATCGCATATTCTTTTTGTGGTCCGGTTTGCGATCGCTGACCCAATTTTGTAGGTTTAATTTTGGAAATTTTTACCCGATCCCATTTTTATAAAATGACTTTGGGAGTAATTTGGGCTGATTTAAATGACTATTTTAGAGATATATGAGTATCTTAGAGAGAGAGAGAGAAGGAAGCCCCAACCCGTTTGCTCATCAATTCTTGCCCCAATCTTGAAAATTCAAAGGAATCACTCACTAGGCCCTCAACTATCCAAGTAAAACCTTGTTCTAAAACCTTTATGCAATTGTTATGAGTTCAAGTAAGTTGTGGGGTTGGAGATATGCCATGCTTGTGTCAATAGGAGTAGTATGTGGAGTTGTTGAACTAATTCGGGTAGATTCTTGATGAAATTGGTTGCGGGAGGAAGGATTACCATTGTAGAAGCCTTGTATTCAATTTTGTATGATAGGTGTTCAATGAAATTCCCAAGAGGCATCTATCACGAGAATCCTTCTAATCTGTATAAAACTAGGCCGGATCTTTCCTGAAACATAATTTATAATCAGATCCAAACGAACCTGAAACAGACTGTTGGGAAGCGATTCAGTAATTAAAGCTTCATTTGATTCAATTTTATCATCTTATAGATTCAAATTGCTAGGAGTATTCAGAAGTTCTAGTAACCTAAGTAAAGCTCAAACGAAATATGTTAGTTAAACTTCTATCTTAGATCGAATCCCACAATGTTCTCGTAAGTTTCAAGTATGATGGGCCAATTTTTTACTCCTCATTTTCCGAGTTATTCCTTATAAATTTAATTATTCTGAATAAGCTTGTGTCGAAAGATATATACTAAAAATGTGTGCCAAATGCTCCTATTATATTATGTTCTCCTTCGGAAACGTATTCAAACGTGACCAATGTGTCGAAATATTATGATTTCAATCATGTTTCAATTGCAAGTTATTATGCCAAATTATGAAAAAAAACTCAATGTGCTTAGGACTCTTATTTGCTCCTATGTATACGTGAAGTCTTGATTATAACGGACTTGTTATTGATAATCAATGATGATACTTGAAAGTGGAAAGAGTGTATGAAATATGAAATACGACTGACGTGCCAATAATGAAATTACGTTTGTGGCCATTAGTGCCAATAAAATGGAAAGACGTATGAAATATTATGAAATGAGCTAGAAATTCTTTATATAATAAATATTTGGGAGTATCGTTTAGTCACTGAGGAAGGGTAGGTTGGAATAGCTAAACCTGAAACTATATGTGCTGGTGTAGGAGTGATTGAGGGGTAAAATCATGTATTGATATGATGAGATTATTCCTGTTAAACAGGATGAGATTGATGTGTTGAGATTATTTCCCTTAATTTGGATAAGATGATTTCTAATGTACAGTGATGTTGACCCACACGATATTGTGTTGAGATAGCTTAGTCGACCGGGCTGAGATCGGTTGCGATGTCGCGTCCATGGTGGTATTGCGATTGGATATTTTTGGGTGAGATGATTTGGCCGATCAGGCTGTGATCGTATTCCGTCCTAAAAATATGGTGTTATATTGGTACTAAAGATCTTCCAACCTAAAACATTGTCATTTCCTTGAAATTTATCCTTCTATTAACTTGACATTGTTATATTGTTTGAGGCTCTCATTGATTCTATGTTCTTTCTCATTGTATTGTTACTCGTTCTATCAAGAGGGTGTTTAGTCTTACATACTAGTATTATTTCATATGTACTAACGTCCCTTTTGTTGGGAATGCTGTATTTTTAATAGATATAAGTGGTTACACAGTAGGCAACATCGATAAGTGATAGTGGTACACCCTCTTCCCAACTGACTTGGTGAGCCCTCTTTATTTCGGGTTCGTGTATCTTTTTTTTCTTATGTATAATATTTTGATGTAGTCGGAGTCTTGTTGTGGCACTGTCATAGTACTATTTTGTATCCGTTAGAGGCTCCGTGGATATAGCGTGTGTTGTACATTACTGTTGGAAAAGTCAAACTAGAAATATAGTATTTGTATCATATGTTCCACTTTAAACTCTGAATGTGTAATACATTTTGGGAATTATAAATGAAGTAACTAATGGTAATATAATTGTGTTGTTAATGATTTTCTCATTTCCTAATTAAAGAAATACATCTTCACTTTATTCATGGGTAAGCTCGGGTAGAAGACATTGGTTAGGCTTACTTGATTGGGGTATCTTAGTTGATCGTCGGTCTCCCGAGGTAGGGGCATGACAGTGTGACTCGGTCATTTTCTAATTATATTAAAAAATTCGGGTCCGGTGCATAAATAGTCATTCTCAGGGATGCTATTTAGAGATTAGCCAGTATTTATTTTATCATAAAATTTAAACTAAAAATCTGAACTTTAGAATAACTCAGGATATTTTTATCCTAAAAAATAAAATCAGGACATACTGGCTAATTCCTAAATAACAGTCATTTAGAGTGGCTACCTGGTATCATTTCTATCAAAAACATGGACAATATTTATAGGGTCGTTCCAGTAAGTCGCCCTTGATTAATGGGCTATGCTCAGTGGAAGTGCACAGTTAGCCACTAATAATAGTTGTATTTACTTTTAAGCCACTGTTCAAAATGTATTTACTCTTTAGCCACTGCTTTAATAAACTTTTATCCACACGAATGAAAATATCCTTGTGGTATAATAATTTTGCTGAAACCTTCACTTATTTACGTGCAGGGTTTAGGAGAGAAACCTTCTCTCAAACCTTAAGTGTTGCATAAACCTTCCCTCGTCCAAATTAGAGAAGGTTTTCTCCTCCTATTTCAAACTAGAGACTTCATCTTTTTCGTCCAAATTTCACTATAAAATTACATACGGTTTTCTCCTCCCTTTTCTCCTATTTCAAACTAGAGAATTCTACCTTTTTTGTCCAAATTTTACCATAAAATTACAGTAAGTTCTAAATTTCAGATATCTTTATATGCTATTGTGTGTTTGTGTAGATTTTTATTTGGTTGTTAGAGAATAAGATGCAAGGGATTTGATTTTTTTATTTTCCTTTTCTGGATTGTATTTTCATAGAGAAAACAAAGTATAGAGGATAAAAGTTAGGACATCGTGTCCTTAACTTCATGATTGATGTGTAAATATTAAGGACAAAGTGTCATGTATTTGCAACTTGTATTGGTAAAGTTTAGGACATCGTGTCCTTAACTTCATGACAGCTGTGTAAATATTAAGGACATAGTGTTATGTATCTACAAATTGTATTGATAAAGTTTAGGACATCGTGTCCTTAACTTCATGATTGTTGAGTAAATATTAAGGACATAGTGTCTCATATTTGCATCTTATATTGATAAAGTTTAGGACATCGCATCCTTAATTTCATGAGTGTTGTGTAAATATTAAGGACAAAATATCATGTATTTGCATCCTGTATTGATAAAGTTTAGGACATCGTGTCCTTAACTTCATGACTTCTGTGTAAACGTCAAAGACAAAGTGTCTTGAATTTCCCCTTTTCTTGAATTGCATGATGGATACAATATGTATTATTGTTGTTTTCAATAGAAGATGGACCGCAGACTATAAGTATCTAGATCATCAAGCAAAGCTTGTTCTAGTACATGAGGTAATTCAATTTGAAGATTTCATCAACCAGGTCTTTGAAGTTATTGAATCAGATAGAGACAAGTTTGAATCTATGATATGGTTTGATATCAACCTGGGAACAAGCAAGGGAGTGCTTGTATCCAAAGATTTAGATCTTTACACATGTATAGAGTTACTAAAAAACCATTCACTCTTCAAGGGTTGTCGTTTCACTGTTGATGTTTCGAAAATAGTTTTTGGCTCTACACACACCTTTGAACATGTCAACATAGAAACTCAACAAGACAATTAAGACAAATGGCAACAAATAATGGAAATAAATGCGATTGAACCTGAACCAATAATTGAAGATGTGCTTCAAACATTCAATTCTATTCAAACGGAAAGACAAAGCATTATAGAGACTAACAACCAACAAGCTTTGGGTATTCAAGTCTCAGAGAGCGCACCAATAATTGAAGAAGTTGCTGAAAAATACTCTACTCAAATAACTAAATGAAGGTCAAAGTCGAAACCAAAAAATCCCCAACTACAATATTGAGAGAAAATGCTTCGCTTGATGAAATAAAAGTGGGATTAATATTTGACAAAAAGAAGAGTATAATTAACTGTTTTTCGAATATAGCAATTAAATAACATTTTGAATTCAATGTTGTTAGATCAAGCTCAAGAAGATATTATTTGAAATGCAATGATGAAAAGTGTGGATGGTGTGTGCGTGCTTTCAGAATTAAATATTCAATCCTATTCAAGATAGTAAAGGTTGAGAAAAACCACGAATGTTCAGTTAACACGTGAAAGCTGATCAAAGTCATGAAACTTCAAAGTTGATTAGTGGTTACATTATTGAATCTTTGAGGCCTAAGGTTTGAAGTTACACCAGCCTTTGTCATAGAAGAAATGCCAAAATTACATGGACTAGACATTGGGTATCACAAGGCACTGTGTGCTATTCAACATGCTTCAGCTTTAATACGAGGAACTGTTGAAGAGAATTATGAAGTGATGTCTTCATACTTGTACATGATGAAAAGTAAAAACCAAGGAACATACTGTAATGACTCGGCCTATCGTTTTAAGAATTAATGCCCTAGTCCCCTATTAGTTGGATTTTCCATGTTTGTTTTTGCTAATATGAGTTGCCGGAAAAGATTTATTTGGAGTTTCGGAGGGTTTTGGGACACTTAGTTCCTCAATAAGAGTTTAAATTTTAGAATTTGGACCATAGTCGTAGAAGTGTGAAGACGGCCTCGTAATGGAATTATGTTGGGTATGTTAGCTCCGTTGGATGATTTCGGGCTTAGGGGCGTGTTCGGATTGTGTTTTGGAGGTCCGTAGCTTATTTAGGCTTGAAATGCCGAAAGTTGAATTTTTGAAGTTTCCGATTCGATAGTGAGATTTTGATATCGGGGTCGAAATGGAATTCCAAAAGTTGGAGTAGCTCCATAGTGTTGAATGTGACGTGCTTGCAAAATTTCAGGTAATTCGGACGAGATTTGATAGCTTTTATAATCGAAAGTGGAAATTTGAAGTTTTGGAGATCCTTAGGCTTGGATTGGAGAGTGATTTGTGATTTTAGCGTTGTTTGATGTGATTTGAAGGTTGGAATAAGTTCGTATGACATTTTAGGATTGGTTGGCAGGTTTGGTTGAGGTCACCAGGAACTCGGGGGAGTTTCAGGTGCTTAACGGAAGTTGAATTGGACATAGGAAGAATTTGATGTTGGCTGAACCTGTTATAACCAGATTTGCGTGAACGAGACCGCAGGTGCAGCGCCACAGAAGCAAGATTGGCCAGGCTCTAGAAAATGCAGGTGTGAGAAAGCGAGCGCACCTGCAAGACTGCAGGTGCGGGAAAGGAGCTGCATGTGTGGAAAATTGATGTTTAATGAAATATCGCAGATGCGACTTGAGTTATGCAGTAGCGGGACCGCAGATGCGGTTCCACTATTCAAAAAAGGGGCAGAATGAAGGTTTAGTCTCAAAACTTGGAAAATTTGATTTGGGAGATCGATATTGGCGATTTTGAGTGAGATTTTCACCTTAGTATTTTGGGTACGTAATTCTTACTCGGTTTTGATTAATTTCCACGATTCTATGCTTAAATTCATCCTTTAAATTCGAATTTGGGGTAAAAAATTGGAGAAAAATGGGAAAGTTCTTAGGCCTAATTTTGGGGTTTTGATCAAGATTTTGATGTTGGATTTGAGTAACTTCTATATGTATGAACTCGTGAGAATGCGAGATTCCGAATTTGTAGATTTTACTCGATTCCGAGATGTGGGCCTGGGGAACTTTTTGGGCGATTTTCCTAATTTCTCGTATTAACTTTGAATTAATTAGTTAAATTAGTTACTTGAAGTTATATTTATATTATGCAATTACTTTGAATAGATTTGGGCCATTCGGAGTCGTATACTCGTGGTAAGAACGTGGTATTAAGTTGATTGAGCTGGTTCGAGGTAAGTGGCTTGTCTAACCTTGTGTGAGGGACATTCCCCCTAGGATTTGGTATTGTTATTACATGAATGTCGTGTACATGAGGTGACGAGTGCGTACAAGTGCTAATTGTTGGAAACTCATTTTCATTAATTAAATTAACCGTGTTTTCTTTCTTCTTGAACATTACTTGTACTTTAATCCCACTGTGTAGTGGAGGGAAGAATGCCTATGTAAATTAACTGTCATATCTGCTTAAACTATTTACGTGAATTCTGTGCAGCATGTTAGAATAGAAATATCTATTTTCTTTGTACAGACTTGAATGAAATTGCGGATTCTTTCCTTGAGATTGTTGTGTTTTTATTTTTGGACAACAGATGAGTATTCTGGTAGATCCCCTCCACATATATTGATTTGGACTGTAGTGCGGGATACCAAGAAATCCCGCAGAAAAGAACTCAACCCATACCTGCCTATTTATCGTTATAGCTCGCGAGCCAACACGCCTGCTAACTACTGTATTGGACCTTCGACCAAGCATTCTACCTTTTTCGAATTGGAACCAACACCACCACTACATTGCGCTCGAACAGTTGAGTAGCCACTGGCCAACAACTTCTGTGCACAAATATATATTCATTCTTCGTACCTGGTCCAGCCTCACAACCCTTCGCAGGGTGGTAAGAAGTTGGTCTTGTTTGGTAATATGCAATTGGACAAAGAAAATAGATTGCTCAACCGGAACAACGGCCAATAACATAATTACATAGATAACTGCTCCTCCCCTGATCCTTAAGGCTTTAGGGCGAACCATATGGCGGCTTGAAAGAAAGACGACCTCACCTTCTCTGGTGTCAGTGAGATCTATTTGAGTATCCCCCGTTGACCTTCTTTTGTAGATAGAACTTCAATGAGTGGAAACAAGCAACCTTACTAAGAAAGGTGCTTGTTGAGTAAGGCCAGCGTTCGAGCTCAAGCCCCTTTACTAGGTTGGGCACTTGAGCTCATCATTCTCATATCGATCAAGCCTTTCCTTGAGTTTGAAATAAGGGGCAAGAAGCAAGGGCGTAACAGTTGTGCGAAGTTGTGCCTTAGCGCATCCGTTTTCTTGCAGGAGTGCTAACGCGTGATCTTACGTTTTCTTCCGCCCACTGGAATACGAATGAGTTCTAGAATTACACCATATAATAGTACATGGATTTTCTTTTCGAACCCACCTCCTCCATATAAATTGCACCTCCATAATTAAATTCAAGATAGATAGCAGGGAAAATGCCGTTGACAAAGATGAGCTCTACCAATCTCTCATTTTTTTTTATTTCATCAAAGGTCAATTCTAATTTCTCCTTAGAAAATTCATACATAAGCCTTTTATAAGGTAGGCTCTTCTCCCCGAACGCGCCCTTCCTTTTTTGAGCCCATTTTTAAGGAACTTGAAAAAAAATTGGAAAATTCAAAAAGAAATATTTTATAACTCTAAAACTTTTAAAAGGAAAAATAAAATAATTTCGAAGAGTTTCAAAAGAAACCAAAAAATGGCTTATCAAAAGTACTCTATTTATTAAAAAAATGAAAAAAGAACTTTCAAAAGTAAATTCAATTGTATTATTTAGATTCAAAGAAATGGATGAATCAAATGAAACGAAAAAAGAAAAAGGTCCTCTAATTAATATTCTGATAATTAACGAATCATTTAGTCAAATTGAATCTGAAAATTGGCAAAATCCTTCACTGATAGAAAGCAAAATGAAGGATTTGACTGATAGAACAAGTACAATAAAAAATCAAATAGAAATGATTACAAAAGAGGAAAAGAAAGTAACTCTAGAAATAGATATTAGTCCTAATAAAATAAATAATATTAAAAAATTCGAATCGTCAAAATAGAATCTCTCCCCCAAAAATTATGTTTTTTTTACCGACGCAAAATATTTCCTGCGATTATTTCTAGTATGGAATGAGTCAATCATCCACTTTGGTATCTTATTGAAAAAAATGGTGATATTGTTCCTCCATTGATCAAGAATTTTGATTTTTGGGAAGTATCATGATCGTCCAATAAGAAGGGCTTCAATTTTTTCAAATGAACAATTGGAATACCTATTGATTCTAACACCTGATTGCAGACGGACCTTTCAATTCATAGAGTATATCTCGGACCTATGAATGGGGATATTTTCGAAACTCACACAGTAAAAAAGAAGTGAGTTAGACAAAAATAAAAGCAAGTTGGACAAAAAAAGAAGTGACTTGGACAAAAACAAACGAAGTGGCTTAGACAAATCTTTTTTGTCGATAACCTCAGATCAATCAATTGAATATTGATTAACACATAATCGGTCAAACACCACCAGCTCTTTCCCTCTCGACGATGAAGCTTATCCCCCATCGTCTCACTAGCCGACCTTGCCCTCCTGTTATTTTGAGTTCATATCTAGTATTGAGAGTTTGCCTCGATTTGGTACCACTCACGTGACCCGCACCGAAATCGTGCTTTACTCCTAGATGTCCAGTCAACGATGCGCCTCAATGCATTTTGGGGAGAACCAGCTAGCTCTGGGTGCGAGTGGCATTTCACCCCCAACCATAATTCACCCGCTGATTCTTCAACATCAGACACGAAAAACTATAATCGAAATCCTTTTTATCTGGCATTAACTTGGAACCACGTGCATCTTAAGCACCTTTTACTAAGATCAATATAGTTGTATTTAAACCAAGAGCAATAGCATGATGAACCAAAAAGTCTCCGGGACTTATTGTTAAAAATTAATGAATTACTATTTTCATTAACAACATTTAACCAACGCCCCAACAACCTTCATGCATTTGATGCACAGTGTGTTTCGGCCGTATCTTGACTCATTTGTCATTGTCTTTATTGATGATGTTCTGGTATACTCCCGGAGTTGGGAAGATAATGAGCAACACCTGAGGACAGTGCTTCGGACTTTGAGAGAAGAAAAGTTATATGCAAAGTTCTCAAAATATGAGTTTTGGTTGGATTCTATGGCATTCTTGGGTCACATGGTGTCGAGCGAGGGGATAAAGGTGGATACGAAGAAAGTGGAAGCAATGTAGAGTTGGCCTAGACCATCCTCTGCTACATAGATCCACAGTTTTCTTGGCTTGTTTGGGTTATTACCGTAGATTTGTTGAGGGTTTTCATCTAATGCAGCACCTATGACCAGGCTGACCCAGAAGGGTGTTCCATTCCAGTGGACAGAAGAGTGTGAGACGAGCTTTCATAAGCTCAAGACAGCTTTGACTACAGCCCCAGTTTTAATATTGCCTATAGGTTCGGGGTCTTATACTGTCTATTATGATGCCTTGAGGATTGGCCTTGGAGCGGTATTGATGCAGGAGGGTAGGTTGATTGCCTACAAGTCTAGATAATTGAAGTTACATGAGAAGAATCATCATGTCCATGATCTCGAGTTAGCTGCTATTATTCACGCCTTGAAGATCTAGCGTCATAATTTGTACTGTGTGCCTTGTGAGATTTATACTGATCACCAGAGTTTGCAGGATTTGTTCAAGAATAAGGACCTTAATTTTCACCAGAGGAGGTGGTTAGAGCTGCTAAAGGACTATGATATCACTATTTTGTATCACCCGGGAAAGTCTAGTGTGGTGGCCGATGCTTTGAGTCACCGGGCGAAGAGTTTGGCTTATTTACCAATAGTGGTGAGGCCCACGGCGATGGATGTTCAGGCCTTAGCTAGTCAGTTTGTGAGATTGGATCTTTTAGATCCCAGTCGGATCCTTGCTTGTGTGGTTTCTCGGTCTTCTTTGTTTGATCGTATCCGGGAGCTTCCATTTGGTGACCCTCATTTGCCTTCCCACAAAGACAAGGTTCTGCATGGTGATTCCAGAGATGTGACTATTGGTGATGACGGTGTATTTGTGACGACCCGACCCGTCGTCTCATTTGCTATTGCTCTATTTTTCCCGTTTATTGCTTCTTAATATTCCATTATCGGTATGTGGTGTGAGAGGGTTCATTTGGATTGGTTTTGACAAGAAATGAGACACTTAGTCTCTTTAAGGAAGGCTTAAGTTAGAAAAGTCTACCGGACGTTGACTTATGAGTTATAGGGCTCGGATGTGATTTTCGGTGATTTGGTTAGCTTCGGGGAATTATTTGTGACTTAGGAGCGTGATCGAAATTGATTTTGGAGGTCCGGTGTAGAATTAGGCTTGAATTGGCGAAGTTAGTATTTTGGCAAATTCCGATGGTTAGGTGAGATTTTCATCCGAGGGTCGGAATGGAATTCCAAGAGTTGCTACAGCTTCGTTGGGTGATTTTGGATATGTGTGCAAATTTTCAGGTCATTCGGACATCGTTTGGTTGGGTTTTTGATCGAATGCGCATTTCGGAAGTTTTTAAGAAACTTAGGCCTTGATTTGATGAAATTTGAGCATTTTGATGTTAACTATAGTGTTTTGATGATTGGAACAAGTTTGAATGATGTTATGGGGCATGTTGGTGCTTTTGGTTGAGGTCCCGGGGGCCTCGGGGTGAATTTGGGTGGTCAAACGGAAGAAAATTAGACTTGAGTGTTGCTGGAGGTTGCTGGTATCTGGTGTTTTTGCACTTGCGGTTTTGGGACCACAGGTGCGATATCGCGAAAGCGGATGGGCAGGCGCAAAAGCGGAATTCGAGCTCAGGGCTGGTTTCGCATAAGCGGAAGCCTTGACCGCAGGAGCGGTATCACGGGTGCGAGTTTTGGACCGCAGAAGCGGTCATGGCCCTTAAGCGAAAGTCCGCAGAAGCGGAAAGAGACCGCAGGAGCGGTAACCGCAGAAGCGGTTGTGTAGCCGCAGAAACGGATAGTTGCCTTAATTGAAAGGTCCGCAAAAGCGGACGTTGACCGCATAAGCGGAAGCCGCAAAGGCGGTATTGGACCCGCGGAAGCGAAAATCGACCTGGGCAGAAGGGTTTTAATTGATATTTCATCTGCGAGCCTATATTATTTTTCCTCCATTGTTGAGCGATTTTGGAGCTTGGGAGAGCTAATTGAAGAGGTATTCAAGGAGGATTGATTGGAGGTAAGTTCCTTAGCCTAAATACACGAGATTATGTTAGATTTAACATGGAAATTGGTTGAAATTCACTAAAAGGGGTAAAGTTGGGGCTTGAAACTTAAGAGAGTTTGAATTGATGATTTGAGGGGTCAAATGGACTCTGATTCTTGTGTATTTTATATGTACAGACTCTTGGCGAGACGAGGAATCCGGTGATGTAAATTTTGCAATTTTTCGAGAAGTGGGCCCGGGGCTCGGGTTTTCCCAACTTCGTGTTTTTGGGTATTTTTCGAGTCCTTTCAATTGGGTCAGGTCCCATTAGCTTATTTTAACGTATTCCTTGTGGTTTTGGTCAGATCCTACACTCGAGGAGGTAGATTTGCGAGGGAAGCGCAAGGCAAGCTAGGATTTCGGCCGGCTTGAGGTGAGTAATGGTTATGAATGATGAACTGAGGGTTTGAGACCCCGTATTTGCACTATGTGGTGCTATGTTGAGTGAGATACGCGCCGTATGATGAGCGTGGTGATGATACTGCTAGGGATTTGGACTCGGTCCATCCCGATTGATGACTCTATTGTACTTTTAACTGAGACTAAGCTTATATCCGTATATTTTAGGCTAGTTGCCACGTTTGGGGCCTTGTGCCGATCTGTAGAACCCTTAGGGAGCATGTTGAGCTAATTGACCTCACTTTACCTGATGAAAACATACTCTCAGTCATATCCTTAACTGTAAAACACAATATGAACCGGTCTTAGCAATTTGCACTCTAAATGAGAAATACCTGGGGCTGGAAACCCCGTTTTAGCTGAGTAGGGCCGAGAGGCCAAGTCTATATTGACTGAGAGGGGTCAAGGACCCCATAGTGAGGGTATTTGATATATATTGGATCGGTCTGCACGCCGCAGCAGTATATATATACATATATGGATCGGGCTACACGCCGCAGTAGTATATTATATGGATCGGACTGCACGCCGCAGTAGTATATTATATGGATCGGACTGCATGCCGCAGTAGTATATTATATGGATCGGACTGCACGCCGCAGTAGTATATTATATGGATCGGACTGCACGCCACAGTATTATAGCGTTTGGGTTGTAGGAGCCCCTTCGGAGTCTGCACACACCCCCAGTGAACACAGTCAACTATTATATTGGATCGGGCTGCGCGCCGCAGCAGTATATATATATTATTATTGGATCGGGCTGCGCACCGCAGCAGTATATATTATTGTATATTATTATTGGATCGGGCTGCCCGCCGCATCGGTATATATTATTATTGGAACGGGCTGCGTGCCGTAGCAGTGTTGGTAATTTGCCGGACTTTTAAGAGATTTTCACCTATTTTTCCCTACTTATCTGTTGTTTACTGCCTTTACTGTTAGTTATAGAATTGTGTAGTGTTTCTACGAGAATTCTTACTTTCAGTTGTTATTTATTGCTATTACTCACTGAGTTGGAGTACTCACTTCACTCCCTGCACCTTGTGTGCAGGTACAGGGACCCCGGAGGCATAACTGAGTTTGTAGCTGCTGCCTAATTCATCTGTCGGAGTCATCGAGGTACCTGTCTGGCGTCCGCAGGACCCGATTTCTCCTCTTGTCTTTTCTTTTACTTCTGCACCGGGACTTTCATATGTATAGGATGTTGCTCAGTTGTATCTAGAGGCTTTGACTCGTGACGCCAGATCTGATATGGGCTATTTTGATATTATTGTGGTTTCCGCACAGTTTTTTTTTATTACTATCAGGCTGAGAATTTGCCTAATTAGTATTTATAAATTTAATAACTGATAAGGAGCTTTGTAACTTGGGTTGAGAATGTTCTAAAGGTCGGGCTTGCCTAACAAGGTGTTGGGTGCCATCACGATCGGGGTTTGGGTCGTGACAGTATTGAGGATGCAGGGTCGCGTTTGTGTACCCAATGTTTATGGGCATTGAGAGTTGATTCTAAAGGAGCCCCATAGTTCGTGGTATTCCATCCATTCGGGTTCCGCGAAGATCTACCAGGATTTGTGTGACGACCAGACCCGTCGTCTCATGTGTTATTGCTCCATTTTCCCCATTTCATGCTTCTTCATATTTCGTTATAGGTATGTGGTGTGTTAGAGTTGATTTGGATTGATTTTGATAAGAAATGAGACACTTAGTCTCTTAAAGGAAAGATTGTTTTGGAAAAATCAACTGGAAGTTGACTATTTAGTTAGAGGGCTCGGATGTGAATTCTGATGATTCGATTAGTTTCGGGGGATGATTTGTGCCTTAGGAGTGCAATGGGAATTGATTTTGGAGGCTCGGTGTAGAATTAGGCTTGAATTGGCGAAGTTAGCATTTGGCGATATCCGGTTGATAGGTGAGATTTTGATCTGAGGGTCAGAATGGAATTCCGAGAGTTGCAGTAGCTCCGTTAGGTGATTTTGGATATGTGTGCAAAGTTTCAGGGCATTCGGAGGTGGTTAGGTCGGGTTTTTGATCGAATGCGCAATTCGGTAGTTTTAAGAAACTTAGGTTTTGATTTGAGGATAATTGAGGATTTTGATGTTAACGATAGTGTTTTGATGGTTCGAGTGAGTTTGAATAAGGTAATAGATCATTTTTGTGCTTTTGGTTGAGGTCCCGGGGGCCTCGGGGTGAATTCGGGTGGTTAAACAGAGAATTCAGAGTTTGTTGCATGTTTGAAGTTAGTGGTTCTGTCATTTTCGCATCTGCGGAAAAGGGAGCGCATAAGCGGTTCCGCAGATGCGGCTAAGGGGTCGCAAAAGTGGTTCTCTGGGGAGGCTTGGCTTTCCGCAGAAGCGGACAAGGCTTCGCATAAGCGGTTTTGCAGAAGCGGTTTTGGACCGCATAAGCGATCCTAGGTGAGTTAAGTGAGACCACATAAGCGGTCGTTTGGTCGCAAACGCGGTGACCGTAGGTGCGGTATAATAACCGCAGAAGCGGAAATCGGTATGGGTTAAGTGAACAGTGGTTCACGATTTTGAAAGAGAAGAGAAATATTTTGGACTTCGACTTAGGCGGTTTCTTGGGCGATTTTGAAGAGAATTCAAAGGGATTTCATGAGGTATGAATTATTGGACTCGGATTATGTTATTATGGTGTAAAAACATGGATTAACCACTGAAATTCGAGGAATTAGAGGGTAAAAATGGGGGTTAGGGATTGAAACTTAAGAGAGTTTAAATTTGGGTTTTGAAAGGGCAATTGAACCCCGATTTTGGTAAATTTGATGTATATAGACTCGTGGCGAGACGAGGAATCCGGTGATGTAAATTTTGTAATTTTTCGAGGAGTGGGCCCGGGGCTCGGGTTTTGCCAACTTCGAGATTTTTGGTATTTTTCGAGTTCTTTTGATTGGGTTATGTTTCTTTTGCCTATTGTAATGTATTCATTGTGGTTTTGACCAGATTCAATGCGCGAGGAGGTGGATTTGAGAGGAAAAGACATAGCGGACTAGTCTTGTGGCCGGTTTGAGGTGAGTAATAGATGTAGATGATGACCTGAGGGTTTGAAACCCCGGTCTAACACACTGTGATGCTATATTGAGGCGAGACATGTACTCTACGGTGAGTGCGGGGTCGTTTGTGATTGGAGGACTATGGCTTAGTCCGTCCGAGTGATGTTCATATTGTGTATTGACTAGAAATTGATTGGTAAACATCCTACTTGGATTGCTTTGAGTATATTTGGGTTGCGTGCCGATTATTTGGATCTCTTAGGGATAATTATCACTGTTTCCATGATGCTTAGCATGTTTTCATGATATCAGTCCTGAGTTAAACACTGTCTCGAAATGATTGTAAATTCTTAAAGTTTTAAACACTTAATCTATAATTCCTAATAATTGGAACTAAAAATGATAAACTTGACTGTGCCTGTGTGGCTTACATGCATATACCTGGACTGAGTGTGGATCGGGCTGCACGCTGTAGCGAATGATACGATGATATTGCGCTTGGGCTGTAGGATCCCCTCCGGAGTCTGAACCCTTACAGTGAGCGCAGGTACTCAAATGGATCGGGTTGTACTCCGCAGCGGTCATGTGCATTGCATTGCATTCATGCATCGATATCTATCTGTGTTACCTGTCATTACCTGACGTTGTTCCATCATTAAATGTGTAGAATTATTGGTTATAGCTTTACATTGTGGTATTTTCGGGATTTCTTACTTTCAGTCATTATATATGTCTATTACCACTGAGTTGGAAGTACTCACTTTACTCCCTGCACCATGTGTGTAGATTCAGGTGTCTCGGGAGCATAGTTGAGCTATTTGCTGTTTTCAGAGCTTCTCAGGAGTTGTCGATGTAGCTGTCTGACGTTCGCAGGACCCGACTCCTCCCTTATCCCTTTATTATTTCCGCATTTTAGAACATCAGCATTACTGAGGATTTATTTTTTTTGTTATCTTAGAGGCTCTAGACTCATGACCCCAGATCTTTGGGAGACGTTGGTTATGTCAGTGTTTCATGTTGTTTCTATCTAAACTATTGATTAATAGTCTTGTTAAATGGTTAATTTAATGCTATAAATTGGAAATGGGTAGTGTGATTAAGTTGCGAGTGTTATATGGTCGGGCTTGCCTATCAATTGTATTGGGCGCCATCACGACCGGGATTGGGGTCGTGATAAGTTGGTATCAAAGCCTAGGTTACTAGGCCTCATGAGTCATGAGCCAGTTAGTAGAGTCTCGCGGATCGGTACGGAGACGTCTGTATTTATCCTCTAGAGGCTACAGAACCTTTAGGANATGCTCGGTATTGTATGTGCCTTGATGGCTTGTGATTCCCCGATCAAGGGGCGAGATGTGATCCCGTTAATTTGATGTTGGGCCAGTCTGGAGGACTTGAGGCCAGATCTTGCCTATGGCTTGAGCATTGAGGTGCTGATCGTGTGAGCAAGTGTCTTGAACTTATATGTTCGGTGTTGACCTTATTAGCCGGAATGGCGGTTGGATATCCATGTGATGAGTATGTTAGTGATGCGAGATGTATCAATATGACTCGGTAGTGACGAAGAAGTCTGCTGGATAGTAGATGAACTGTTAAGTGTTCAATTCCTATTGTGATTCGATGTGTGGCCCGAGTTATGGGCGCGTGAAGAATATTTTGTATCTCCTAGTTGGGAAGTGAAGTACATTACGTGTGGCGGTATGAGTTCAGAATCAGGAAGACTAAATGGCTATGTTATATATATGACGGTGGAAGGTGTGCTAAAATACTAAACTGAGGCGAAGCAGGTGGGTTATCTCCTGCGGAGTGTTCTTAAGTGGTACGATTCTTATGTATATTGTTAGAAGATCTCATGTGTAATTGAAAGGTACGTGTTGTAATTTAAAATTTGGGTCGCTTCAGAGAGCGGACTCAGCTGATGTGGGGATGAATG
>MU672957.1:146300-191847 GCA_026770625.1 Nicotiana glauca
TGAAAAATCGCCTATGGTGTTTGGGTTTTGAAAGAATGGTGAAAAGTGATGAAAATTCGACTAAGTATAAAATTTGTTGGGCCTCGGATGTGGGAATTGCGAACAAAGCTTCGCATTTGCGAAGCCAGGGCAAAAATCGGGACCTTCGCATTTGCAAAGAGGGTCTCGCATTTGCGATCCCTGCCCCTTCGCATTTGCGAAGTTCTTCTTCGCATTTGCGATACCTGCCAGGCCTACCTTTTTTCGCATTTGCGATTAGGTGGTCGCATTTGCGATTATCGCATTTGCAATCATTTCTTCGCAAATGCGAAGACACCAGCAGTGAAAATACCATATTTTTTTTAAAATGGAAAATGCAATCCGATGCCTATCCAAAACTCACCCGAGCCCTCGGGGCTCCAAACCAAACATGTACACAACCACAAAAACGTCCTACGGACTTACTCGCGCGATCAAATCTCCAAAATAACATCATATACATAGAATCAAGCCTCAAAACTCATGTTTTTCTTATAAACTTAATAAACTTTCAAACTTGGAACTTATAGTCCGAAACACGTCAAACGACGTCCAATTTCGACCAAACTTCACAGAAAGCACTTAACACATATTTAAGACTTGTACCGGGCGTCGGAACCAAAATACGAGCCCGATACCATCACTTTTTTTATTACATTTCATTTTTATTTTCAGAAAATAATTTAACAGAAAAATTCTTTCCTCGGGCTCTAGACCTCGGAATTCGACTCCGGGCACATGCTCGAGTCCCATATTTTTTCTACGGACCCTCCGGGACCGTCAAATCATGGGTCCGGGTCCGTTTATCAAAAATATTGATCGAAGTCAACTTTAATCATATTAATATCAAAATTCTTTAAATTTTTCACAAATTTCACATATTTCAACATAAAAGATTTCCGGCTACGCATCCGGACTGCACACGCAAATCGAGGTAAGTTAAAGTGAGGTTTTCAAGGCCTCGGAAGCACGGAAGGGATGAGAAAACAGGTGATGATGACCCTTTGGGTCGTTACACCGCTGATAAGAAATATCCATCTCCAACTCACGAGCCATGCGAGACCTTACTCCGGTAGGAGGCGTGGGTGCCTAATCATCTCTGGTAGCACGTGTCCTCACTATCTGTGAGAGAATAAAATATAGATGTTTAGAATTATGATATCAAAAATCTCGCACGACAAGGAAATCAAATAAAGTGAAATTTTCCTAACAGTTACTGTGACGACTCGACCGGTTGTCTCATGATTTACCACTCCATTTTCCCTATTTCTATTTCTATTTGCCTTAATTATTGGTTTTAAATGTGATCGGGTTGGTTGGCTCGGGTTCGGAAAGGTTTTGAGAAGGTTTGAGACACTTAGTCTCTCTTAATAAGTCTTAAGTTAGAAAAGTCAATCGAATGTTGACCTATGCATTATAGGGCTCGGATGTGAGTTCTAATGGTTCGAATATCTTCGGGAGTTGTTTTGAAACTTAGGAGTGTGATCGGAATGTATTTTGGAGGTCCGGAGTAGATTTAGGTTTGAATTGGCGAAATTGAGTTTTTGGCATTTTCCGGTTGATAGGTGAGATTTTGATATAGGGTTCCGAATGGAATTCCAAGAGTTGCGGTGGCTTCGTTGTGTCATTTGGGATGTGTGCAAAATTTCAGGTCATTCAGACGTGGTTTGGTTGGTTTTTTTTTATCAAAAGCGGAATTCGAAAGTTTATAGAAACTTAGGCTTGAATCCGATGTATTTTGGGTGATTTGATGTTGTTTGAAGTGTTTTGATGATTGGAACAAGTTTGAATAAGGTGTTAGGATATGTTGGTAATTTTGGTTGAGATCCGGGGGGCCTCGGGTGAGTTTCGGGTGGTCAATTGGATCATTTTTAAGTTAAGAAAATTGCAGAAATTGTAGGTTCAGCAGTTGCAGATTGTGCATCGCGTTCGCGGGCGTGTAGTCGCGTTCGCATAGAAGGAATTTAGAGGCGAAGTTTAAGTGAAATTAACCCATCGCGTTCGCGATCGATGGAACGCGCTCGTGGAGGTTCACTTGAGTAGAGTGCCGCGTTCGCGAGGGTCTGGACGCGTTCGCGTAAGAGGATTTTGGTTAAAGTTATTTTTGTGCTTCGCAAAAGCGAGGCTTTGACCGCATTCGCGATGAAGGAATTTCAATAGCTGAGCAAAATGTGTTTAAAAGACTTGTTTCGCGACTTTGAACTTTTTTTACACCATTTTTGAACGGGAAAAGAGCTTGGAGGCGATTTTGAAGAGAGAAAATCAATGATCTTCATTGAGGTAAAGATTTTGGAGCCTAAAACTCGATTATTTGTGATTAAGGAACAAAATATTAGTGTTTGATTCATGAAAATCAGTGAGAAAAGGTGGAGTTAGGGCTTGAGATTAGGAGACCCTCTAGGGATGATTTGAGAGGCCAAACAAACTCCGATTTTCAAGTTCTTTATATGTACAAACTAGCGAGATGATGAAGAACATTTTGGTATAAAGTTTGTTCAGTTCCAAGATGCGGGATCAGGGGTCAAGTTTTGACTGATTCCAGGTTTTGTGCTTAAAATTGATATTTTTCAATTGGAATTTATTCGTTTAGCATAATTTAATGATAAAAATCTGACCTTGGTAGATTTGGAGCACTCGGAAGTCGTTTCGAAGGGCAAAGGCATTGCAAGATAGATTTCGGGCCGGATTGAAGTGAGTAATAATTTTAAATGTTGTGCTAAGGGTATAAAACCCCGCAATTTCACAGCGCACGTCTATATTGAGGTGACTTGCATGCTAAATGACAAGCATGGGGTAGAACACCATTGGGTTTTGTGACTTAGTCCATCCTGAATGATTATTTTTCTGCGTATTTGATAACTAATTGTTTAATATTATTACATTTTGGGTTAAATGCCATATGTGGGCTTCGTGCCAGTTGTTTGAACCCTTAGGGGATTTTTAAATGATATTTTCCTCACTGATTGATTTCATATTGGTACTTAGTCATACTATATTTTACTATTTTAATAACTCAGCTGTATTATTCTATTTTAAACACATTAAATAATATTTTCAAAGCTATTTGAGGGAGCTTCATATTTTACTGCGGCCCGAGGGGCTTATGAGATTATGACTGAGTAAGGCCAAGGGCTTGTGTTGTGAGAATACATTTGGGTCGGGCTGAACGCCGCAACAGTGATACATTGATTATAATAATGAGGCCGAGGGCCTGAGACTGTACACCATGAGGTGGCTTGAGATTTATATGAGACCGAGGGCCTGTTTATGATGCCACGAGATGGCTTGATATTGCGCTTGGGCCGTAAGGGGCCCCTCCCGAAGTCTATACACCCTAGTGAGCGCGGTTACCCATTGTGATTTAAGATATAGCCCGAGGGACTGGTATTGTTCTGTGACATTGCTCAGGGGGGTGATTTTGTTGTTACTGTGCCCGAGGGGAAGTTATTATATGTTTACTTTTTAGTTGTTTTCCTGTATATTGTTAACTGTTTAAGATGTTTATGAAATTTCACTGTTTAATCATAATTACTGATTTGTTATGCCTCTTGTAGCTTAATGTTGTGCCTTACATGGTTTTATATTACTCGGTCTTCATTTATTTTTATTACTCACTGAGTTGGAAGTACTCACTTTACTCCCTGCACCCTTGTGTGCAGATTCAGGCGCTACAGGTCCTGCTCCTGAGGGTTGATAGTTCCAGCAGGTCTTCGGGGATTTACTAAGTAGATGCTTGGTGATTCACAGCCCAGTGCATTCTCCCTCTATTTTAGTTTTATTTTGATTCAGTTACGTAGTAGTGAACTAGACTCTAGACTCTTAGTATTATTTTAGATTCTCATGACTAGTGACACCCCGATGTAGGGTTGTGTTGGTTCATTTGATTTCCGCAACTTATATTGTTATTTTTTGGATTTATTTATATTAAAGACCTTGGTTTATTATTTTAACTGCTTAAGGTGAATTACAAGTGTGTCGGCTGGCCTTATCTTCACGAGAGGTGCCATCACAACCGGGTTTGGGTTTAGGGTCGTGACAGTTACATAGCCTCTCGTAGATAAGTACAAACGTCTCTGTCCCGATCCGCGATACTCTAATAAACCGGCTTGTGATTCATGACTCCTATGAACCTAGAGCTCTAATACCAACTTGTCACGACCCAAGTTCACCCTCCGTGAACTATCGTGACGGCACCTAGTCTCTACGAATAGGTAAGCCTAACAATTTGCGGAAAAAGGAACAACAGATAAAAACTAGAATAAGTGTGGATAAACTAATAAAAATCGATGATAACAAATATAAAAGTGTTTAAGATGACACTCGGCATATACAATATTATATGTAAATACCCAGTACTGGGAAAATCTACCGGGTGCAGTCCCGTAGTTCCAATATAATTGTGCAGGGAGATCTACCGGAATACAAATTCGTGGTCTCAAAGTAAACATACAAGGGGATCTCACGGGATATCGTCCCGTAGTACCAAAGTAAACGCACATCAACAACACAAAGAATATCTGATTCAATCCAAATTTCATACCAAGAATAAATAGGTATTTCTAACCTAGCATGCTGCACAGAATTCACAAAAGCAGTTTGAGCAAGTAAAGCAATTAAGTCGATTAGACATGCTTTTCGAAGCTAATAGTAGGCTTAAATTGAAAATTGTATAAGCATGGAAGAAAATACAGTTATAGTTACTTAAGGAAAACACAATTTTCAATAATTAGCACATGTACGCACTCGTCACCTCACATACAAGGCATTTCATATATCAACAATACCAAATCCTAGGCGGAGTTACCCCACACAAGGTTAGGCAAGCCACTTACCTTGAACCAGCTTAATCAACTCAATACCATATTTTTTCCACGAGTATCCGACTCCAAATGCCCCAAATCTATTCAAAGTAATTACATAATGTAAATATAACTTCAAGTAAGTAATTCAACTAATTAATTCGAAGCTAATACGAGAAATAAGGAAAATCAACCCAAAAAGCCCCCGGGCCTACGTCTCGGAATCGGGTAAAAGTTACAGATTAGGAACCCCCATTTACTCATGAGTCTAACTATACAAAATTATCCTAATCCGATGTCAAATTCCCAATCAAAACTCGAAAATTAGGCCTAAGAACTTTTCCAAAATTTTCCCCAATTTCTCACCCCGAATTTTCGATGATGAATTCACGTTTAGATTAATGGGTTATAAGAAAAAGAGAGTTAGGAATCATTACCCAATTGATATATCTTAAATTCCCTCAAAATCTCGCTCAAATCCAAGCTCCCAAACTCTAGTTTTGATAAAAATGGCTAAACCCTCGATTTTAAAATTTTATAATTTGCCCAGGTAATTCCTTCTTTGCTAACGCAAAAGGCTCATCACGTTCACAAAGCAAAAATTTGCTTGGCCTAGAATTCCTTCATCGCGAATGTGATGACCCTGTCACGAATACAGTAGCAACTTTCTCCCTCCTACGCGGATGTGGGACCCTCTTCGCTAACGCGTATGCATATGACCTCACAACTTCGCGAATGCGGGGTCATCATCACGAATGCAAAGAATTAAGCTTCCACCATCCCCAGTTCCTCTTTGCGAAAGCGAGACCCTACTCGCTAAGGCGAAGAAGGAAACCGGAACTGGAGACCTGCTGCACTTTCTGCAATTCCTCAAACATGCATTTGATCCGTTCAACCACCCGAAACTCACTCGAGGCCTTTGGGACCTCAACCAAACATCCCAATATATCCTAAAACATCATTCAAACTTGTTCCAACGTAATTCTCAAAACAACATCAAAGCACCAAATTAACATCGGATTCAAGCCTAAGAACTCCAAAAATTCTCAAATTATGCTTTTGATCAAAAAATCTTTAAAACTCGTCCGAATGACCTGAAATTTTGCAAGCATGTCACATTCAACACTACGGATCTACTTCAACTTCAAGAATCTCATTCCGAACCCGATATCAAAATCTCACTATCGAACCGGGAACTTCAAAAATTCAACTCTCGACATTTCAAGCCTAAATACGCTACGAACCTCTAAAACACAATTCGAACACGCCCAAAAGACTTATATCACCCAACTGATCTAATGGAACCGACAGAATTCCACTCCGAGGCCACCTTCATACTGTTCTAACTACGGTCCAAATTCTAAATTTTAAGCTCTTTTTTAGGGACTAAGTGTCCCAAAACACTCTGAAACTCAAAACAAATCATCCCGGCAAATCAAAATAATAGAAACAAACACAGGGAAAGCAGTTAATAGGGGATCATGGTATTAA
Source organism: Nicotiana glauca (assembly GCA_026770625.1). Lineage (NCBI taxonomy): Eukaryota > Viridiplantae > Streptophyta > Magnoliopsida > Solanales > Solanaceae > Nicotiana > Nicotiana glauca. The sequence goes on from MU672957.1 coordinate 152,609, forward strand.
TTCTTAAAATGATCGACCGGGTCATTACAGGTGTATCCTTCATATTATTGCTGAAACTGTTATTTGTCATATTTTGACAAAATTTTGCTACACAAACAAAATGAAGTTTCTTATAAGTAATTTACATGATATTTAGAAATATACTACTAGAAATTCCACTACAACTGACTTTCTATACTACTACACTAAAGCCTCTTTAGGAAATAAGTTTCATTTTCACCATCATAGTCGTCACTGACTTTTTCTGGTGGTGTTTCATAACTATAATTTCTTTTTCACTCTCCATGTGCCCAAATATTTGCTACAAGTTCTTTTCTGAAGTTTGATATGTCCTTAGGTTGAAATTTTTCCACATCCTTTCCCATCATCAACAACTCGATATACTCGATTAAGAATGCACCACAATCAGTCCTAATTTTTTTTAAGATAGGGAGTCAATTAAACAATATATTTAATAAAGAAATTTAAAGTACATATAAATTAAATATCAAATCACAACACTTACGGTCGAGTTTGTTTCGGTGATCTTTGCCACTGAATATCAACTTTATTGAATGCATTTCCAAAAGACTTATGGTTTTTCTCAAACTGTGAGAACTTTAGCAAGCGGGGGATCATGCGCGCATGCATTTCAATGTGTTTCTATCCATCCTCATATGGTTCACATTATATGGAATAGTGCACATCAATCTTTTTATCATTCAAGTCCAACACCCCCAAAAGAAAGTGCGTCACATCATCATTATTTTTTAAAGGTAGTCGACATGGAAAAAGATTTCATCAACCTATGTCAGAGTAATTCCACATATATGATTGTCATCTCACACATATGGTGTGAGAAAAAATTAACTATCATCACACCAAAACTCATTTGAAGCATCTTCATTGAAATTCTTATACACAAGTAGCATATAGTTATTAAAATTATATTTGTAGTTGTGCAACGAAATAGATGTGCGCAAGAGTGGTAGCATTCTTTCTTTCTTAAATAATACAAGGCAATGTCAATATGCTTCATAAATAATTAAAAAAATACTCCCTTCGGTCCAAAATAAGTAATTTTTTTGATGTTTTCACACAGATTAAGAAATCTACCTTTTAGCATTAATTAGCAATAAAATTGATCATATTAACCTTTACTATATCACATAAACACTCCTAACACATATTCCAATACCATTTACTCCAAGGACAATGTAGGAAAAAAATAATTAATTCATTCTTAAAATCTGAAAAAATTACTTATTTTGGACCACAAGAAAAAGGCCAAAAAATTACTTATTTTGGATCGGAGGGAGTAATAAATTAAGAAGAAATAAAAGAAATGCCTTGTATTTTATCAAACCTTATCATCAAGTACATAGCTACTATCTAAAAGCTCAAGGAAAAATATTTTGCTACTGATTTTTTGATTGTACAATTTATATAGATTCTTTCTCACACCATTATCCTCAATATAAATATCAGTTTGTCCCCTGAAAAATTAATATAATATCAAAGTTAGAAAGCTTATAAGTTAATCCTCAATTCCTAATTAGCATTGCATAAGTTCAAAAATTAAGGACAAGTAGTATTGACCTTAGAGTTACAAGTACAAAAGTTAAGGACACTTAGTCCTGAACTTAGAGTTACAAACTCATAAATTAAGGACACTTGGTCCTGAACTTAGAGTTAGAAGTTCAAAAATTAAGGACATGTCTTGACCTTATAGTTACAAGTTCAAAATTTAAGGGCACCTAGTCCTGAACTTAGAGTTACAATCTCATAAATTAAGGATACTTGGTCATAACCTTAGAGTTAAAAGTTCAAAATGAAGGACACTTGGTCCTGAACTTAGAGTTGGAAGTTCAAAAATTAAGTATAAGTAGTTCTTAACTTAGATTTACAAGATCATAAAATCAAGGATGTTTGGCCCTGAACTTAGAGTTGGAAGTTCAAAAAATAAGGACAGGTAGTCATGACCTTAGGGTTACAAGTTAAAGATAGTCCTGAACTTAGAGTTACAATCTCATAAATTAAGGACACATGCTCCTAAAATTAGAGTTGGAAGTTCAAAAACTAAGGACATTTGTTACTGAACTTAGAGTTGGAAGTTCAAAAATTAAGGACATGTAGTCCTGACCTAAGAATTACAAGTTCAAAAGTTAAGGACAGTTAGTCCTGAACTTAAAGTTAGAAGCTCAAAAATTTAGGGCACTTAGTCCTGAACTTAGAGTTGGGAGCTCAAAAATTTAGGACACTTAGTCCTGAATCTAAAATTAGAAGTTCAAAACCCAAACTTAAGCAATTAAGAAATAATGAATACATTTAGGGACATGCACCTTTTTGAGACCTTTCATTTTCTCCTTACCCAACTATTCAATGCATTTCTTCAATAACTTTTCATCGTCTTTGGCATAATGAAAAATACATGTAAGGGTATATTTGGATTTTATCCAACCCCTATACTCGGTAGTATTCTCATTGTGCGCCATCAATGTTCCTCTTTTGCTTATCTATTCAAATGGAGATTGCAATTACCAACTAAGCTTCTTATTCGTTTTTCCTCGACCAAGCTCTTCTTCAACGTTTCCTTTAACATATATGGACAAACACTTATCAATGCTTGTTTGTGTAGTTGGAGGAGTAGGAGTAAGGACAGAAAGTGATGGACCATTAAAACCAATAATATCTCTCTTCCTTTTCCTAGTATATTGGTTAATGACAGCATTTTTGTTTTGCTCTACAAGCAACACTACATATACATTAGTTTGCTGCAAGCCCTCAATTCTAGGACAAATTGTCAAATGAAGAAACTACAAATCTGGACATAATTTTTGAAATGTCCTAATAATTTGACATATGAATCTAATATTAAGAACAAAAATTTCAAAAATATCCTTAACTTCTGGAATTTCACCTGAATAAATGAACTTAATACCTATGTTAGTGGAGCTGAGATATTGCTTATGCTTGTTCCATCCATTGTATTTTCTTTATCTTGCAACTGTTCTCCATGTTCTTCGCTTGCAAGTTCACAAGATTTTGCAAATATAAGAGCTAACACAATTAGTACTTGGTACTAATCTTTGACTAAAACTAATATGTATAAAATCAAACAAAACTCTGCCTAACCTTTTGCAAGTGTCAAGATCAAGCCAGTCAAATCATTATCTTGACTACCGCTATTTTGACTTCCAAAATTATCTTTAAGAGAGAGAGGTGTGGAGATATCATATGTTCCTTCTACACATTTGCAAACAATCTCACTTATGCATGTTCCTTGGATATTTTCTATGTCTTGAGATTATCCGCCACTTCTCTCTTTTAAAATTTCCTCATCTTCCTTTCTTTTAATTTGCTCTGCAAGCAAAACTACAATAATCAAGAAGGGAAAAATTGGCAAATCATGCCAGAATGCGGCCTTGTTGAAAGTAAACTAGGTACAAAATTACAAAGAAAACAATCAGATATTCTATGCAAAATTGGTGCAAAACTTTTCTAACTCAAACAATGTAGAATAATTGTAGCTTCTCTTAACTCTTGAACCATAAGTCAATAGTAGAATTGCCCAACACTCAGCAGATCCAAATCCACATACAAAAATCTTAGTAGCAAGACAGTAATGGAAAACCAGTTACCAAGTTTCACTAGTGAGGATTCAGTCGTTGATCAAGGTTTCTAAATACTACAAATCAACTTTAGAATGTCAACTTGTATACCAAAATTTAAACTTCAATACATAAAAGAAACTTGCTAAACCAAAATTTTCAATCAGTAGAAACAAAGAAGAAATTCACGAGTCGACAACACCAAGACAGAAATATATAAACACTCTCATAAAAATCAAACCAACATCCAATACAGCTGCAAGAACATAATTATATATATGTTGTCCACCGTATCTTCTTCTAGTTCTTTAAGAATTGACGAACTTGAGATGTTGTATGTCCCATAGGCATATTTACCTTGAGATCGCACTCCATCTTCTTTCCTTGCAGCTTTAGAAGATTTTGTCACATTTACAAGAGCCACCACAATTAATACTTGTTACTAATAGTTTACTAAAACTAACATGCATCATATCATCAAAATCACATCTAACCTTGATTAGCATCATTTTGATTTACAAATTTGTCTTTAAGGGAGCACATTTACATACAATCTCACTCATACTTATTCCCAATATATTTTCTACATCTTGAGATTTGCTTACCGTGAAAATGGCAATTATAATTAAATTTGATTTTGTGGTTCTAAAAATACGTGATCTATTTTTATGTTAGTTGTTAAGCAGTTAATGCTATGTGAAAGACATAGAAATGAGATAAGAATTTGATAGCAAAGGTGATAACCAAACCAAATGATTAATAATTGAGGCCTCGAGCTTGTCTATTCGAGGGTCACAGGGTCGATTCTGAAGCTCGGCTGGGAACTATCGAGGGTAATTGCCAGATAACTAACAGTTAGAATAAAATCAATGATGGTTGTTTATGGCCAATAATAAGCAATAAGTGAAGAATAATAAATAGAATACAATAAATACAGGCAATAAATGGAAGCAATAATATCAAGAGAATGTGTTAGAGAGCAGAGAGAATATTCTTGCGTATGTAGTATTGAGCAACAAATGTTTACAAAATGATAAGGATCTCCTTTATATATGATAGGGCATCCCAAAATAGTACAAAATACATTAATTACAAAGATATGGAGATAGGACATCTAGTTGACACCCTGATTCGGGTATGAGCCTAGCTCACTAGACTTTGTCAGCTCTAGTTAGGCACTTGGGAACTCCCCACTTTCTTTTCGTAGCCATCAATCTGTACTGCTCCGAGGTCGAGCGTCAATGGCCCTCAAGAGATGACGCTCGACCGTGGTCTCGAGCCTTCAAGACATGTTTGCGAGGCATCGTAACAATGGTAAATTGGACCCTCTAATTTCACCGTATACAGATAGTCCCCGCATTTCTTAAAGTGGAATAATGAGAAATGACTTTGATACCCACCTCTTCGAACTTCTCGCGGTGATGTCACACTTATGACGTAAGCCTTCATGATAACTGAGGCATCCCATTGACTTGTCTTTTCAGCGTCATCCAATGCACTGCTGATTCTCATTCTTCAAAGCAATAATATCTCTGCCGATTCAGTTTCCAAAAATGCATTGATTGCGCCTGCCAATACGTCTTTCAAAGGCGTTGATGGCGTTGTCGGTTAAACTGTCACCCCTATAAATAGGGGGCCTCCTGGAACAATTTTTTGTTCAAGTGCCTTTCAATATTTTTCCATCTCTTTCTTCTTACCATCCTCATCCATCGTTATCCACCATGTTTGAGGCCCATGGCCTTAAGGTTACATGGCGACGTTCTTATCAGCCACGCCATGGCCCTTCACCTAGGCTTTCCCTTGCTAAGCAAGATTACACTATATTGTTGTTGGTGTTGTTATTATTGCTGGCTCGAGGCGATGAGATAGGGGGCCAACTTTAGGCTATAAACTGTTCCTCACCTCCCTACTCCGGTTCGGTGTGGCACTTCATCCCTTTTGCTTTTTGTGGGGTGAAATGGCACTTAGCGGTTACTAACCTATAATGCACAATCTTCCAAGAAGTTGACTTTAAAGTGGTCGTGCAGGTAAGGTCGGCGCCCGCCAAATCTTCTATCGGGCCGTGGTTTCCTCGGCCTGATAAAAACATTTGCTCTTTGGCGGGCTATGGATTTTTATTCATCTTTTTCTGCTTCTTCTGCATCACTTTCCTCTTCTTTATATTCCTCCTTGAAGATGTCGTTCCGAAAGATCAAGATGGGACCCCCGAGGGGATGTCGCTCGAAGATATTACCGCCGAGAATGCTCCTCATAGAATAGGCTAGGCTCTAGGATTTGATTATATATGCACCTTCTTGCTTCTCTGATTCTGTGTAAGGACCTCGTGGGCTTTTTTAATCATATGTATGGGCCCTCTGTGGGATTTTGTACTCATATGGTTATAAATATAAAGATGTCTCTTTAATCAGTTTCTGATTGACGCTATGTTTCCTTATATCTTCGTTTGTGGAGAATCCGAATGCATGACTCCACATATGGGTGCAAATATCGAGCTCAAGTGCGAGCATCTCTTTTGGCCCTTGATTGATTAGCTTGATTCTCCGTAAAACCCTTTGTTGTACCTTGGACTGAGTCCGGATGGGTTTGATAGACTCGAGTCATTAGGATCCCCAACTTCGAGTTGAATGAGAGTAGGATTTTGAACTTTTTAGTATGAGGCTTAGACTTTTAGACCTCATAATAGTCTTTGACAAGGAGGGGCTGGCTCGGAAGCCTAAGAATAAAGATAGCCTTCAGGCTTTCTGGGGCAGTCCCCGAGTGGGGGTTCGCCTAAGCTCGGGCTACCTGGGGACTTATTTTGGAATCAGTGTGGATAGCCTTAAGGTGTTGCAGATAGATCCAGGACGTGGGCTTACCCGAGTTTAGATGGAATCTCGAGGCCAAGCCCGTATGAATAAATTTTTAGCACTTATTTTCTTCTTGAGAGGAGCCTTGGAGATCGGGTACTATCTCTAGTCTTCCAATGATATTAACGGCCTCTTGGAGCATATCTTCTTTTTGGTGGAGGTCTTCAAGATCGGGTACCATCTCGAGACTTGTAATAATGATGATGACTTCCTAGAGCCTAACTTCTTTTTGGTGGAGGTCTTCAAGATCGGGTACCATCTCGGGACTTGCGATGGTTCTAATGGCTTTCTAGAGCCTAACTTCTTTTTGATGGAGGTCTTCGAGATTAGGTACCATCTCGGAACTTGCGATGATGCCAATGGCTTCTTGGAGCCTGACTTCTTTTTTATGGAGATCCTCGAGATCGGGTACCATCTCGGGACTTGCGATGATGCCAATGGCTTCCTGGAGCCTAACTTTTTTTTTATGGAGGTCTTCGAGATCAAGTACTATCTCGGGACTTGTGATGATGCCAATAGCTTCTTGGAGCCTGACTTCTTTTTAATGGAGGTCTTCGAGATCGGGTACCATCCCAGAACTTGGTTGGTGCGAGGGTCTCCGACCCCAAAACATCACATGGCGTCATCAAATGTATGACACGACTATAAAGTGACCGAGGTGATCCCACCGGCACATCTTCCCATAGTGATTTCAGCCAGCATTTTTAATCGGCCTCTGAGGCAGGCGAATCGTCGCCACTTTTTTCATATATAGGGTTGTTTCCTACCTTTTGGAGATTCTGCCATTCTGAGTAGTTACCTTTTTTCCTATGTTAGGCCTTCCATTATTTCAGTATTAACGCTCTTGCCCGAATTCCTGCTCCAGTTCTCTAATTTTGCCACAGTCATGACTGCTACATCAGGATCCGTTTGGTAGGGAGTTCCGCCTCCAGTTCTTGCCTTGTTGGTGGAGCACCGATGATGCTAGGCGGGCCTCACTCGGGGCATTTTGCTTTGAAAGGGGACTTCTCGTCAGAAAAGTACCCCGATGCTCAGGATCAACAGGAGCATACCTTGAAGTTTACTTCTTCGATAGGAGAGGGACATCTTGATTTGGTGAGGAAAGACTGCGGATGGGGGGAAAAGGTAGTACTGCAGATACCTTCCCCCAGACGAGAGCATCACGAACTGTGCCGAGGGGTTTCTGAATGTGTACACATATACTTTCACGTTGGGCCCCCTTGATAGGGTTGCGCTTGACTTCTATCGAAAGTATCAGGTTACCTTAGCGCATATTCACCCGTCATTTTGGTGGATAGTGTTGATGATGAGGTTCTTTGCGGAGAAGGAAAGGCTTGAATTCATGCTCACTCATCTTATCAGGCTGTATTGGCCTTTTCACCATCGAGGTTTTCTAACTCTACAATGTTGATCCATTATGCATTTTGTAGTTGATGATGAATAAGATAGAGATCAGGGGCGGATGAGCCAATTCATCCGAGTACGGACTGTCGATATTATTCCAGTAAAGTTCCTACCATTTATTAAGGAATGGAATTTTACACGTAAGTGGTACACTCATGCCTTTGTAGTTTTATTTATGGCAAAGGAGGGCTCTGTAACTGCGCTTTCTTTTCCTTTTCTGCAGCGATTTCATAGATGTCGTGCAAGGTCCCTGATCTGCCAGATTGGGCTCGGGTGGCGACCTACTAGACTTAAGATGAGCGTAAGTGGCGAGCTTTGTCTAGGGATAGATGGGAAATAAAACATCATGGTATGTGTTGTGCGATTTGTTCCTTTCCATTTTTACATTTGGAAAAGAACTTTCTCCTTTTGCTTACTAACCCTGTTATTGTAGGCATCGGGGAGCCTTTTGAGGCAAGGTCGTGCCCCTTTGGAGAGGGAGAAAGGGTGCTAGCTTCTGGGCTAAAGAATTATAACGATAAGCAAGAAATGCCTTTATAGGGAGATGGTGCTCAAAGCATGGCGAACTTGGACCGGGGATCCGGAGTGGAAGTATTGACCGAGCCTGTCGTGCCTATGATTTCTAGTTTTGGAAAGACGGTTTCTCCTCCGCTGCCATCTGTATTTTCCATCGAAGGTACTTCGAGGGATACTCGAAACCCGGGATCATATGCACCGAGAGACCTTGACCCAACAGGGGTGGACTCTTTCAGAGTTGAGGGGTCTAGGCTAGTGTCGATGCCCCCTTTTTTCTCACGAACTGGGGTTTATGACATTTGGGCGGATAGCTCTTTTCCTTTTGAGAATTGGGTTTGAAATTTTTGAAGAGTCGCCACCTAATGATTAAGTGCATTAGGACACTTAAAATGAATTTGATTTAGAAAACTAGAGATTGGGTAAGGGCTTGAAATTATCTCGAGTGGAAGGTGTTAGGAATCCCTCGAGACCCACTAGTGTGGTTCCCGGCCATGCTACAATTGTGACTTTAAGTACAAAAAACAAGTAAACAAGCAAGAATTGTAAATACTAGGTAGCTTTCACATAAGTGTTGCAAACAACTGAAGTACAAGAAGTTAAAGAGGCTGAAATTTGGAAGAAAGTCGTTTTAGAATTCTAAAAAACACACAAGTAAAGGGGAAGGGGTTTTCACATAATTGATGCAAGTTAATTAAAGTAGAAGAGGTTAAAGAAGCAAAAAATTGAATAGTTTTAAAATTCTAAAAATATAGGCAAATAAAGGAAAAGGGGGATCCTAGGTTTATAAATAATATGGATCACCCCACACAACACCCGGTAATACAACACCCGGTAACCGTTTATACACGTGGTGTTATCACATGGTCATCATATCCATATCTACCCTTCCCACCCCGTTAAGGTATTAAACGCGAAATAGTCTCGTTACTTATTGCATGCTATTACTCATCCCAATCCTATCAGTCCCGGAGACATTTGGGACTACTAGTCCTAAAGGGGAGGGAAATGTGGATTTGGTATGGTTTAAAAGGATAAAATTCTAGAGTGGCAAACAAAACACGTAGAAACAGATAAGGGATACACATAACAATTAAAAGTCTCGGGCAGGCCTCCTCACTTAAAAGCAGATTGTTTAGCATGACTTACAAATACTAGTTATGGTCTAAATTCAATTTAAAAGCATTAAGGCTGGCTGATTTATCACATATTTCTCAGATAAGAAGTCTGAATTAGACCTACCACTGGTTGTAGTAATAAAAAACTTATGTAGTTAATTAATTACCTAATGGCTTTCCTAGGTGACACCTATAGGCATGATATCTAATAATGCAGGAGTATGTTGATTTTAAAGAAGACTTATTGATTATAGAAAAATATAAGTTCTGCAGATAATAAACGACACTACTACTGATTTTAGACTTATAAGCGAGATAGACGATTCAGATTCAATTAGTTATTCCTATAGGCATGCTTTCTAAGCATGATTGATTTAAAAATATTTAAAAGTGCTGGAATTCTATAGACATGGTATCTAGAGTGCAATTTGTTATTTGGGCCTATAAACCGTTTGCCTAGTGATAGATGATATGCAGAAGTGTAGAAAAACCCTATAGTCATGATCTCTATATGCAGAAGTGCAAAAAAACTTGTAGTCATGATTTCTATATGCAGAAGTGCAGAAAAACCTTATAGTCATGATTTCTATATGCAGAAGTGTAGAAAAACCTATAGGCAGGATTTCTACATAAAAAGCAAGTTGTGATTGCAGGAATGAATACCTAGGATCATGATATCTACCCGTATGCATACATGAATGACCCTACCCTTTTCACTATAAGCCCCTAAGTTATTACAAATTATTACAACCCAGAATGAATAAAGAAATGTAAAATTACATCAAAAATTAAACTACAACCAAGGAGCCTAATTCAGACTCAAGGTCTAAAACATGAAATAAAACAACTTCCAGAATTAGATTTTCAAAGCCTTTCTCATTTCTTTGGGTGTGTTACCCAGGAGCTTTATGAACTCCAGACAGGGCTTACACCCAAATATATTGCAGAATTGAATTAAAGTGTAGTGTGGAAGGGCCAACCCTCAAATGTCCAAGCTTAGAGGGAACTCAAGGTCCCAAAGTAGGGCTCATAGGAGGGGGCATAACTTAGAAACAAGGAATGAGTGTAAGTGCAATAGAGGGGATTTTGGGAAAAACCATGACATGCTGGTGGTCATACCCAGCAATTAGAAGTGCTAGCACACCCCTAACAGCATGTTAGCCACATTGTTTGGGAGTTAGGATCCCTTAAAAGATCAAGCCCAGACATGAACAACAATTTAGGTGCTACCCTGCCTAAACTTTAACTCAAACACATAGAAGGGGATAAGGGTATAGGGATTCACAGGTAGAAACATGTTCAAAGAAATTGACATTGCTATTTAACATTAAACATAAGTAGTAAAATAGACAGGGATGTAGAAACTATAAAGTAAACACACTGGGATGACGCTAAAACTTAAATTAGAACATACTAGTTTCAGGGAAACAAGAAAGTAAAATAATAGCCTTGAAAGCCAAATTGCAAGCAAACAATCCAAAAGATCTCAGAGGAGAGTAGGATGTTGAAAGAGTATTGAAATTGAGAGTGTGAGGTAAGTAATGTAAAATTGGAGGTGTAGGTGTGTAAAAGTATTGAATTCGTAGTGTGTAAAAGTGCAGAAGGGTCGTGCCTTTTATAGTGCAGAAAACAAGTAAGAAAAGGTAAGAAAATAGCATTGAAATCAATCTCATCAATCTCCCTTTAATTAAGGGATTCTAATTTCAAACGGATAAAAGACTATTAAGGAAAGAGTTGATAAAAATATTTTCCAAAGTAGTACAATAAGGGTAGATACGTAGAAACTATTTAAGGAAAGAGTTTGATAGTAATACGGTTTGTGAGAATAAGGAAAGGGAATCAATCAAACAGCCAGTAAAATCAAAATTGCAGGCTTTGTTCCAATAAACCAAGTCAGGAAAAGGTAAAGAAAGGGTTTTAATTTTTTTTAAAAAAATCAATAGCAATCAATCAAACATAGAGAGATTTTGAATCCCATCACGAGTTGGCAAAACCCTTTTGAAGAAAGAATTCCTCATATATAAAGCACACAGACATCAAACAAAAAGGAGTTGTTATGCTAATTAGAAAAGACAGACACGGAAAAAGTTCAGAGTCATAACAAAGAAGTTCAAGTTCAGTGTATAGACTCAGAATCAGTTTAAGAGAACCGAGGGTCCCATAATAAAACCCCAGTCAAAACATAAAATCAATCTTGCCAAAAAAACCACCAACTCCTATGGTTTTCCACTCGAATCAGGTGCAAAGAAAATAAGACAAAGTAACAGGCTCAGGGGTCTCTTTTAGAGACTCGTGAGAAACAAACAGATACAATGGCAAGTTTGAGCAACAGAGTGGAAAAGCTGATTTGAAGCATAATAATATGTTTTAAGAAAAACTCGAAAATCAAGCAAGTTCTGAAGATAAAGAGGTAGTATAAACGTAAGAAACAGTATGTTTAGAAAGAACTCGAACAAAGTCCAGTGAAGCAAACAAAACTTAAGAACTCAGCAGGAAACACATACAATAGAAAGATACTGAAAAGCATAGCAAAGAACATATAGAAAACACAACAACGATTGACATGCGAACCTAGTCTCGAGGCATAGTAGAATACAAAATACAGAAAAGTCATGTAGAAAGAAAGCAGAAGAACAACACATGCGTGGTGAAACATATTATAGGAAAACACACATAAAGAAAAGAAAAGGATGAATTAGAAAGACGTTTTGAAACCCTTTCAGAAACCCTAAATCGAAGAGAAACAATTTTGAAAGAAAAGATTGGGGAAAACACTTTAAAAATCCAGTAAAACACGGATATAGAAAAGATCTAAGAAAACAAACAGAGAAAAATCTCAAATAGCATAGGGTTTTAGAGAAACCCTAGAAATGAGAAAGACTTGGAAGAAAGCCCGATCTTGAGTCGGAGAGGTCAAAAATAGGCTCGAAATGTTTGAATATGCCGGAGCAAAGGCCGGAGAGGCCATAGAACTATAGCTCTGAGAAGATCTTAAAGAGAACCATCAAGGTCGGACCTCAACACTTCGAACACCCAGGGTTTAATGGTGGAGGGGGTGAGTACAAACCATCCATGGCCTGAGAAGTCATGGATTCCAGTGAAAGTAAGGTGGAAAAAGGGTCGAAGAAGACTAGGGTACTGGAGAACCTTCGAGAGTGTTTTGAGAGAGGAGAGTATTCAAAGGCGGCGGACCTAACGAAATGGAGGATTAGGTTAGGGTAGGGGAATTAAAAATGGTAAGGGACGATCTTGGCCGTTGATCAAAATGATCAACAGCATGGATTGGAAGAAAGACTGGGGGGTTAAATAAATGGGTTAAGGGGCTAGTTAAAATTGAAATTGGGACGATCCAACTGGGGGTTAGGATTGGGTCAATTAAGGGCTAAAATTGAAATGTAAATAGGCTGTAATTGCAATGAAATGAGGCTAAATGTTAAATAGCCAATTTTCCCTTTTATTTTATAAAAAATAGTAAAAATGATTTTTAAAACAAATTAAAAGTACTGAGTCAGTTAATAACACATAAATATTAATTTAAAAATACTGGAACCAATTTTTTATAATTAAAATGCTATTAATCCTTAAAGTAGACTAAAATTGCAATTATAAGCAATTTGGCTTTAAAAATACCAAATAAATTTATAAAAATGTACAAAAAATCACCTTAAATATATTTTGGTATACATGTGAGAATAAAATAAAATTTTCACCAAAATGGATGATTTTGGAAATAATTACTAATTTCGTTTTGCTAAAATGGACAGTAAATTGATTTTAAAAATCTTTAAAAAATTAGGAAAATATACTAAAATACTTAGACATGCTTATATATGCATATATATATATTATTTTGAAAGTATTTTGTATATGTGAAAATGTGCAGGGAAAAATTGGGTATCAACAGCTAGTAGATGCATGCTCGACCTTAGAGGAAGCCCAACGGCTTCACTCTGTTGTGAGTTTTGGCAAAGACCTTTTAAGTTTCGTGCCTTCCCTTCCTTATTGAGTTCTCTTTTGCAGGCCTTTGACAAACTTAAGTCCGAGCTGCTTCAATGTGAGGCCAGGCTGTAGAAAGATCTAGATGAGGAGAAATCCCTTAGTCTTCTTTGCGATAAAAGGGAAGTCTAGTTGGCACGCTTACGGTATGAGGTGAGTCAGAGCTTGAATTATGAGAGCTACTTTAAGGAGCAGGTAGTTTTTGTTCTGAGTGAGTGTGTGTTCCTTCTTCAAGCTCATGAGGCTAATATTTCTTTTATTTTAGTTACAGAAAAATAAGAAGGACCTGGAGCGCTTTCGGGACGAAGCTGGCCGAGCCAAACGCGAGCATGATGATTTAAAGGCTCAAGCGGAGGTTCAGGCTTTAGCTGAGAAGGGTACTCTGGCTAAAGCCTCCGCCTTTGAGGTTCAACTTTGCTTAGCTCATGGTAATACCTCGGTTCGAATATATGTGATTACAAAGCTCGAGTCCGAGCTTTTGAAGGTTAAGGCCGAGGTTGTGGATGTCCAGGCTGAAGCCGTATTGAGCAGAACTACGACTGACCAGAAGGTGGCAGTCTTTTTGAAGGAAATTGCCGATGCTCAAGCTGATCTGAGAAGGGCTTTTAACCGCGAGGACATGAAAAAATAATATGCTCGATGTAAGCCTCGAAGGAAAACCCTCGAGGAGATTCGTGCTAGGGGCTTTAACCTCTCGAAAGAGTAGATACGGGCGAAGGCAAATGAGTGTGGCACTCGATTACTTCTGCCAGACGCCGAAGATAGCAAAGATGAGGCCGACGGGCCATAGTCCCCATGGGGGACATAGATTTTACTTTTTGATTCTGTATACAATACTTTCAAAGTACGTTTGTAAATGGAGCTTGTGTTTTTTTGTACATGTGTACAAAAGAAAACCTTGCAGATTTATTTCTTCTGCATCTCTCTTTGCCTTGAATTTAGCCAGATGAACTGGTCTTCGAGTTAAATGAATCCTTAGATTCATAGTATGGCCTTGAGGCTCATTAGGTTGGCCCATAGGCTCTTACGCGCTTGGCCGATGCGAGCTTTTAGTATAAGCCGACGTTCGAGCTCTTACGCTTTTGCTCTTGGGCATGTTTGGTCAACTGTTTGGGTTCAGTCTCTGAGTCGAGTATCGAATCAAGCTTATTTGACCCTGAAGTTGTTGAATTTTAGGTTGTCCCTTAGGCTCTCACACATTGGTTCGGTACGACCTTTTATGTGGGCCGGTGACAATGGCTCTTACGCTTTGCGTCGATGCGACCTTTATGTGGGCTGGCGACAATGGATCTTATGCTTTAGGTTGATGCGACCTTTTATGTAGGCTTTATTTTTCCCTCGTTAAGGATTTTTGAGATTATATTTGCCTGACTCGTCGTCGACTTGATTAAAACCTCGATTCTAAGTTGTTGTGTGGAGATGATAGAGCACCTCGAAAGGTTTGGCTCGGTGGCTTAGTAGCTCGAAGCCTATAATTTGGAGCTGACATGGTCGAAACTCTTTTGCCTATCTCGAGGGTAGCATGTTTAACCGGTTCTTTTAGAAGTAGATTCGAAGTAATTGAAGGTCTGTGATTTATAGCGACGGTCGGGCGTCCTCGAGTAGCATTAGTTTGGTTGGTACAACCTTGTGACCATAGTCATTTGTGTTTGGACGGAGCCTTTTTAGTCCCGATTGAAGTAGTTTCGACATCTATATCGAGGGTATGCCTTTTAGGAGTCTTACAAGTTCATATATATAGCCTTAACTTTGAGATCGGGTTTATGCCTTTAGTAAGGTCTTACAAGTTTTATATGCCTTCGAGGTCTTATAGTTTTGGATACTTGGTACATGTATGGTTCATGCCTTGCTTGAGGTCTTACAGATATTGTTTCTACATTATAAAGGTCTTACGAGACCGAGTTTGCCATCTTGGAGTCTTATGGCCTCAGGTTTTTAATGAGCGATGATTGGCGATAGTCCCGAGTCATCGAGGGTACCTTGGCTTAGGAGCCATTACTTTCAAACTTGGTATTGCCTCATTGAGGGCTTAAGATTTTTTGAGTTTTCGACCTAGAGGACGTGCGATTTTGAGATTTTAACGCCAGTACCTGAGTGTTCGGGGTGCTTTTGGCTTTGGAGACATTTTGTGATTTTTATGTTGCCTTGTTGAGGGCTTATGAGTTTGGAGTTTCGACCCGGAGGCCATTCAGGTTTTGAATTGTTGATGCCAGTCCCCGAGTGTTCGGGGCGCTTTCGGCTCTAGAGCCATTTTTTGCAAAAAATAGCGAGCTTATTTGAAATGCAAAATGCTCTTGGGAAGTGTTCTTTGATTGCTCGGTACAAGCATACATGACCTTGTTGTTAGGGGCTCAGTGACTCTAGACGGGCACGGTTCATTTGACCGTTTGGCCCGGTACATCATTTTCCTATCGAGACTTCCCTCGGCATATCATTGCTTCTTCGGGTAGGTGACCTTCCATGGGGATGCCTCTCATTATTCGAGGTTGATTGCAAAGGACACGTTGAATTATTATAGAATTTTCCTTAGGTAGTGTATAAATGTTGCCTCGTTAAAAACTTTGACAGTAAAAACCCTTTTCGGGATAAAACTCGATCAAAGAAAAAGAGTGCAACGGATGATTTAAAACCTCAAGGTCTTCGAACTGGGAAAACACTTTGATTGCCTCGGTTGGATGCCTGCATAAAGGTTAGTATGAAGTATGAAATAAAAAAGGGAGACGGTCATACCTTAGTGTAGAATGTGTCAGTGATGTTTCGAGCCCCGATATGTTTTAGCCGCTTATGATGAGGACGTGGTACAGTCCTTTGCTTTGTTTAGTCGGGCTCAACCGAAGATGTAGTTTGTTATCGCTATTTTACTATTTGATTAACCTTTGGCTCCTTCGAGAGTAGAGGTACTGTTGTCGGCATTACATCGTGCACTGCAAATATTTCTTTTGCCGCATGTTGTTCCTTATAGACGGTTTTAATCTCATATTTTGTCAGTAATTTCATTATTTGATGGAGGGTGGATGGTACTGCTCTCATGCAGTGTATCCACGACCTTTCGAGCAAGGCTTTGTACCTCATATCTCCTTCGATGACATGGAATTTGGCATTTCGGGTTGTGCCGGCCACGATGACTGAGAGGATGATTTCCACTTTCGTCGTTTTGCTTGCCATGTTGAATCCATTGAGGACTCGAGAGGCGGGCATGATTTGGTCAAGCAGTCTGAGATGCTCTATCACCTTCGGCCTAATAATATTGGTCGAGCTTCCTGGATCCACAAATACATGTTTTATTTGAAATGTATTTATAGGAAAGAAATTACCATTTCATCGTTGTGAGGCTGAGACAAGGTCTTAATGTCCTCGTCGTTGAATGTGAGAGCATCCTCGAGTATGTAACCCCGAGTTCGCTTTTCTCTGGTGATGGATATTTTAGTTCTTCTCATCATGGGCTCCTGTGGGGCTTTGGCTTATTCGTTTCATTCTTCTTGACCACTTCTCTTTCCCGAAATTGATTTTTGGCTCAGCCGCTTAGGAATTCTCGGAGGTGACCTTTACTGAGCAGTCTGGCTACTTTTTCTCGGAGCTGGTGGCAATCCTCGATCCTCTGACCGTGCGTGTTGTGAAATTCACACACTAAGTTATGATTCCTTTGCAAATGATCTGATTGTACAGGCCTCAGCCACCTGGCGTCTTTGATTTTACTGATGGCTAACACGATGTCTAATACGTCGATGTTGAAGTTGTATTACAACAAGCGAGGTGACTCCTTTGGCCCTATGTGACTATCAAATCCAGCTCTATTGACGAGTCCCCGAGGATTCTATCCTCAGTCCATCCTTCTATCGTTGTGGGGTATGTTGCACCTCGGGGAGTTTCTCCCATCTTCGGTGTATGGCTGGTGCCTTTCTTTGTTTGGCTTTGGCTCCTTCACTATAAGCCTGCTTGGGTATACCGATACCGAGAGGACCCTAGTTGGTCGTCCTCGACCCTAATTTTTGACTGGTATCGATTGTGAATGATCAACCAGGTCACGACAGCATATTCAACCAGATTCTATTTTAGCTGCTTTAAAGCCACCAAGCTTCGTTCATTCAGACCTTGAGTGAAGGACTGCACTGCCCAGTCGTCAAATACTGGTGGTAGTTCCATTCTTTCACGAGATACGAACTCTTACAGCATTTTATTCTCCCTCAACTTAATCTTGAAGACGTCGGATTTCCTTGTTGCTGCTTTGATGGCACCAGCATGTGCCTTAATGAAAGAATCTGCCAGCATGGAAAATGAATCTATCGAGTTTGGGACTAGGTTGTGATACCACATCATTTCCTCTTTGGAAAGCGTTTCTCCAAACTTCTTTAGTAAGACGAACTCGATCTCGTCGTCTTTTAGGTCATTGCCCTTCACCGCACAAGTGTAAGCGGTAATGTGCTCATTAGGGTCGGAGGTTTCATTGTATTTCGGAAGATATAGCATCCTGAACTTCTTTGGAATGGTTTCGGAGCCGCTTCTAGTGGGAACGGCTTCTGTACGAACTTCTTTGAATCCACACCTTTCAAGATCGGGGGTGCACCCAGAATTTGGTCGACCCTGGAGTTGTAGGTCTCGACCTTCTTATCGTTGGTTTTTATCATTTTCTCGCCTGATTCAATCCTCCTCGTGAGGTCCTCGAGCATCTTTACGATGGCAGTGTCGACTGCCGACCCGTTGTTGCTTGATCTATCCGGTACCTGCTCGGCTGGGGGAGCCGTCCTCGGTGCTACCATGCTAGGAGTTTTCTGGTGACTTTGCAGCTGAGCAATAGCCAGCTGTTGTGCCTGCAACATTTCAAAAATAACATGAAGGCTAACTTCCCTTTCTTCCCTAGTTGGGGTTTTCTGAGCTTCTTGTTGATTTCCTAGGTGCACGCTCCTGTTAGTGTGGGAGCTTATATCGACGTGTTGGCGTCGCGTGAGACCGCATCCATAGGAATTGGCTTTGGTGCGTTCACAGGGTTTTGTGATGGTACACCAACACTTGGAACATCCGCGCCATTTTCTCCATGGTTCTCAAGATTGTTGTTTACTGAATTAGACATTTTGACATGAAATCAAAGAGCTTGGGCAAGAAAAAGTGTGAAAGATAACTTGCATCGTGTAGTAAAACCAACAAGAAAATAATCACTATTATTACTGTGCGCCAAACTTTATACTATGAAAAAAGTAATTACAATTAAATTTGATTTTGTGGTTCTAAAAATAGATGATCTATTTTAGTGCTAGTTGTTAAGCAGTTGATGCTATGTGAAAGACTTAAAAATGAGGTAAGAATTTGATAGCGAGGTGATGATCAAACCGAATGATTAATAATAGGGGCTTCGAGCTTGCCTATTCGAGGGCCGCAGGGTAGAGTTTGAAGCTCGGCTGGGAACTATCGAGGGTAATCGACGGATGACTAACAGTTAGAATAAAATCAACGACGGCTCTTTGTGGCCAATAATAAGCAATAAGTGAAGAAGAATAAATAGAACACAATAAATATAGGCAATAATTGGAAGCAATAATATCAAGAAAATGTGTTAGAGAGCAGAGAGAATGTTCTTGTGTAGTTAGTATTGAGAAACAGACGTTTACAAAATAACAAAGATCCCCTTTATATATGAGGGGGTATCCCAACATAGTACAAAATACATTAATTACAAAGATATGGAGATGGGACAACTAGTTGACGCCCTGATTCGGGTCTGAGCCTAGCTCACTAGACTTCGTCATCTCTAGTTAGGTGCCTTGAGAACTCCCCACTTTCTTTTCGTAGCCTCCAGTTTGTTCTGCTCCGAGGTCGAGCGTCGATGTCCCTCAAGAGATGAAGCTCGACCGTGATCTTGAGCCTCCGAGACATGCTTGTGAGGCATCATAACAACGGTAAATTGGACCCTCCGATTTCACCATATACAAGATTGCACTCTAGATTTACTTTTGTTACACTTTTCTCTTTTGGATTTTCATGATCTTGACATTCCACTCCATCACAAGATTCTACACATATTGGTAAGCGCAAAACAATTAATATTTATTACGCTATTGAATTTAAATTTACAATGATAACAAAATCAAAAATTCTATCTAACCTTTTCCAATTTCGATGCCCATATTAGTATCATCTTCTAGATATACATCTGTATAAAAGCTTTCATAATGATCTTCTAGATACACATCTGTATCGTCACATTGATCATCAACTCCATCTTTGTGTAACGAACTAGCCTGTCGTTTTGAGAATTTACACCCCGATACACTATTAATTCCCTCCCCCATATCTTTTTATGCAATTGTGATTTTCCTGGACGATTTATTTTGAGTTTCCGAGTATTTTGGGATACTTAGTCCCTAAATGAGAGCTTAAGTCTTAGAATTTGGACCGTAGTCAGAATAGTATGAAGATAGCTCTAGAATTGAATTTCGTCAATTTCTCTATCTTCATTGGGTGATTTATGACTTAGAGGCGTGTTCGGATTGTGTTTTTTGGGTATGTAGCTCATTTAGGCTTGAAATGGCAAAAGTCATATTTTTGGAGTTTCGGACTGATAATGGAATTTTTTACATCGGGGTCGGAATATGATTCTGGAAGTTGGAGTAGGTCCGTAGTATTGAATATGACTTGTGTGCAAATTTTGGGGCCAATCGGACATGATTTGGTGGGTTTTGACATCAGTTGTAGAATTTTGAAATTTTAAGTTTATTAAGTTTGGATTGGAGGGTGATTCGTAATTTTAGCATTGTTTGATGTGATTTTAAGGATTGACTAAGCTCGTATAATGTTTTAGGATTGATTGGTATGTTTTGTTGAGGTCCCGAGAGCCTCGGGTGAGTTTCAGATGCTTAACGGATTGGTTTGGGACTTATGCATTTTGCTGAAGTTGCAACACCTATTTTTTTTCACACCTCCGCATTTTGGGCCGCAGGTGTTTTGGATCCGCAGAAGCGGCTAAGAAGCCGCATATGCGGAGTTGGGCCTGGTCAACTGGGATCACATGTGCAGTTGGGGGACCGCAGAAGCGGGCTCGCAGATACGGTCCCGATCCAGTTAAGTGGATTTCACACCTGCAATGATTCTTCCACTGGTGCGGTACCACATATGCAGTCCTAGGAGCACATAATTGGAAATCGCTGGGCAGAAAAGAGTGAAACCGAGGGTTTGAGTTGATAACTCCAAAATTTTATTGAGAGCTTGGTAAAAGGCAAAGTTTTGGGAGATTTTCGGAGGAAGTTTGTGGGTAATGATTCCTAACTCCTTTTTATTATATCCCATTAATCTAAACATAATTTCACCATTTAATTTCGGATTTGGGATGAAACATTGGGAAAATTTTGAGAACAATTCTTGGGCTTAATTTTGGAATTTTGGTCAAGATTTTGGTATCGGATTTGAGTAAATTTGGTATGGTTAGACTCGTGGGTGAAGGAGTGTTCATAATTTATGACTTTTATCTGATTCCGAGACATGGCCCGGGGAGGATTTTTGGGCATTTTCCTAATTTCTTCCCTTAACTTTGAATTCATTAGCTAAATTAGTTGCTTGTAGCAATATATATGTTATGTAATTGATTTGATTATATTGGGCCACTCAAAGTTGGATACTGGTGGCAAGAGCGTGTTTTCAGATGTGATTTCAGATGTATTTGAACTTGGTTCGAGCTAAGTGGATCGCGTAACCTTGAGTGGGGGAACTCCTTTTAGGATTTGGTACTGTTTGGTATATGAATGTCGTGTATGTGAGGTGACGAGTGCGTACACAGGCTAATTTTTGAAAAACCCCATTTTCATTAAGTAAACATCTATGCTTTCCTTTAATTGAGCAATTCTTGTATGTGTCACCATCCTATTTAGCTAGGAAAGCATGATTACGTGCCTTAACTTTCTTAACTACCTTAACTGCCTACCTGGACTCTGTGCAACATGTTTAAAGTAAGAATTACCTGTCTTCTTTGAAACGAATTTAATCAAAACTGTAGATTTCCTTGTTCAAACTATTGTTTATGTTAAATGAGTTATGTATTTACTTTGGAACTACGTAATAATATTTCGGGAGATCCCCCTACACGTTTATGTTTGGGACTACAGGACGGTATCCCGGGAGATCCCCTTATATTGGATATTTACTTTGGGACTATGGAACAGTATTCCGGGATATCCCCCGTACATTTACGGTTGGGACTATGGGATGGTATCCCGGGGGATCCTCTGTACATTTATGTTTGGGACTACAGGTATCCCGAGAGATCCCCTGTTGCTATCTTTGTATACTGAGTTGTTGTTTTTCTATGATTTCATTTTTGTTGACTGTTAGCATTTATCTCTACTATGATATTTCATATTATTTTATCTACTCGACCGAGTTTAGGTTTGGCACTTACTGGTACCGTTGTAATGTACTCATGCCCTTTCATGTACATGTTTTCCATGTGTAGATCCAAGTACCTCTTCGCAATAATATTTCCAGTGAGGCGAGGCGATCTTAGATACTTCGAGGTATATATATCACATCCGCAGACCTAGAAGCCCCTCTTTACTCTTCCTTAAGTTAACGACTTCTTATATTTTCTTCGTTGATAGTTTTCTGGAGTTTAGAAACACTATTTACTTATGTAGCTTGTGACTCATGATATCCCAGGTTTTGGGAGTACTTATGTTCAGTTCGAGAGCATTTATTTTATATGCCGAGCAACATCTAAACTTTTTAATTAAATTTACCTGTTAAATTATTAGTCAAAATGTAAGTCTTGCCTAGTCGTAGAGACTAGGTGCCGTCACGATGGTTCACGGAGGGAGAACATAGGTTGTGACAAGTTGGTATCAGAGCTCTAGGTTCATATGATTCATGAGTCACAAGCCGGTTTGTTACAGTCTCGTGGATCGGTACGGAGATATTTGTACTTATCTTCTAGAGGTTATGGAACTGTTAGGAAAATTCCAATTCATTTGATTCCTTGTCATGCGGGATTATTGACTTCAAAATTCTAAACTTCTATCTTCTATTCTCTCACACGTGGTGAGGACACGTGCTGCCAGAGATGACCATGCACTCGCGCCTCTTGCTAGAGCCGCCAGAGGCCAGGGCCGGGGTAGAGGACAAAGATGCGCACGTGCTGCAGCCAGAGCACCCTCGCGAGCTGTTATAGAGTAGCCACCAACAGCTCTAGCCGGATCCCAGGCGCTTGATACGCCTATTACCACTATTACTCCAGCCCTCTAGGAGACCTTTGCATAGTTCATGAGCATGTACAACACTTTAGCTCAAGCAGGATTAATTCCCCTTGCTGCAACCACATCTTAGGCTGGGGGAGAAGCACAGACTCTTGCCGCCCGCACCCTAGAGCAGCGGGTTCAGGTTGATCTGATCCCAGATGTTATACTGGTACAACCTATATTTAATGGTCTAGCATAAAAGGATGCTCGGGGATTTCTGGAGGAGTGCCACCGTATCCTTCACACTATGGGCATAGCAGAGTTGAGTGGGGTTTCTTTCACTGCCTTCCAGCTTCAAGTAACAGCCTATCAGTGGTGGTGTACTTTTGAGTTTGACAGTCTGGTTGAGGCATCTTCCATTATATGGTCCTAATTCTCGAATATGTTTTTGAGGGAGTATGTCCCTCAGAGCCTCAAATAGGCATGGCGTGCAGAGTTTGAGCATTTGCGCCAGGGTACTATGACTATTTTGGAGTATGTTGTCCACTTAAGTGACTTGGCTAGACATGCACCAGCCTTGGTTTCTATAGTTCGAGAGAGAGTTCGACGGTTTATAGGGGGCTCATTCCCAGCATCAGGTCTAGCATGGCCCGGGAGTTAGATATGGATATCATCTATCAGCAAGTGGTGAGTATTGATAGGAGAGTAGAGGGCATGCTTGCTTAGGATTGGGAGGAGACAAAGGCCAAGAGATCTCGAGATTCGGGCCATTATTGTGGTGCATGTGCCCTGTCTGCAGTTTGTCATGGTAGGGGTTATGTGAGTTGCCCCATTCATTTAGCTCTTCCAGCAGCCAGTGGTATTTAAGTTCCTCCGACCTCAGGAGCCTTATTATGAACCTCCAGTGTTTAGTGTGCCTCATGCACGGGGTGCTTTTAATGGTCAGTCTAGCAAACTTGGCCCAAGTCAGACACACCCACCACACCTTCCTAGAGCTTGTTTTGAGTGTGGCGACACTCGCCATATGGTAAGGTATTGCCCTAGACCTAGGAGGGGTACACCTCCACAGATATCTCAACCACAACGTGCTCCGCAAAGTTCCCAGGTTATGATTATAACACTAGCTGCCACCCCACCTACTCAACCAGCTAGAGGTAGAGGTTGACCTAGAGAGGGAGTCTAGGCCAAATATTATGCCCTTCCCGCCCGTACAGAAATTCTTGCTTACGATTTTGTCATTATAGGTATTGTTCTGGTCTATCATAGAGATGCATCAGTTCTATGCGATCCTAACACCATTTATTCCTATATGTCCTCTTATTTTGCCCTGCATTTGGGTGTATCTCGAGATTCTTTGAGTTCCCATATTTATGTTTCTACTCCTATAGGAGATTTTATTGTTATGGACCACGTTTATTAGTCGTGTCTGATTGTTCTTAGTGGTTTTGAGACCAGAGCCGATTTATTATTGCTCAGTATAGTAGATTTTGATGTTATCTTGGATATGGAGTGGTTGTCGCCTCATTATGCTATTCTTGATTGTCATACCAAAACTGTGACGTTGGCTATGCCAGGTTTACCACCATTAGATTGGAGGGGTACTTTGGATTACACTCCCAATAGAGTTATTTAATTTCTTAAAGCTCAGAGAATGGTTGAAAAGGGTTGTGATACGTATCTAGCTTATGTGAGAGATGTCAGTATTGATACCGCTACAGTTGATTCAGTCCCACTAGTGCGGGATGTTCTTTATGTGTTTCCAGTTGATCTTTCGGACATGTCACTCGATAGACATATTGATTTTGCAATTGATTTGTTGTTGGGCACTCAACCCATCTCTATTTCTTGAAGGAACAATTACAAGAATTGCTTGATAAGGATCTTATCCTGCCCAATGTGTCACTTTGGGGTGCTCCTATCTTGTTTGTAAAGAAAAATGATGGTTCTATGCGTATATGCATTGATTATCACCAGTTAAACAAAGTTACAGTGAAGAACTGATGTCGTTTGCCTCGTATTAATGACGTGTTTGATCAGTTACATGGTGCTCGAGTGGTTTCCAAGATTGATTTGCGTTTAAGTTATCATCAGCTGAAGATTCAGGAGCCAAATATCCCGAAGACTGCTTTTAGGATTAGGTATGGTCATTACGCGTTTTTTGTTATGTCATTTGGGCTGACCAATGCCCCAACAATATTTATGCATCTAATGTACAGTATATTCCGGCCATATCTTGAATTGTTCGTCATTATCTTTATTAATGACATTCTGGTGTACTCCCGGAGTCGGGAAGATCATAAGCAGCACTTGAGGACCGTGCTTTAGACCTTGAGAGAAAAGAAATTATATGCGAAGTTCTCAAAATGTGAGTTTTGGCTGGATTCTGTGGCATTCTTGGGTCACGTAGTATTGAGTGAAGGGATCAAGGTCGATTTGAAGAAATTGGAAGTAGTGCAGAGTTTGCCAAGACCATCCTCTGCTACAAAGATCCATAGTTTTTTTGGTTTGGCGGGTTATTACCTTCGATTTGTTGAGGGTCTATTGCAACACATATAACCATGATAACCTAGAAAGGTGCTCTGTTCAGGTAGACGGAAGAGTGTGTGGAGAGCTTTCAGAAGCTCAAGACATCTTTGACTATAGCCCTAGTATTGATATTGCCTACAGGTTTGGGGTCTTATACAGTCTATTGTGATGCGTCGCGAGTTGGTCTCGGTGCAGTGTTAATGTAGGACCGTAGGGTGATTACCTACGCGTCCAGACATCTGAAGGTGCATAAAAAGAACTACCATGTCCACGACCTTGAGTTAACTGCTATTGTGCATGCCTTAAAGATTTGGAGGCATTATTTATATGGCGTCCTTTATGAGATCTACACTGATCACAGGAATTTGCAACATCTGTTCAAGTAGAAGAATCTTAATTTGCATTAGAGAAGGTGGTTAAAGCTACTTAAGGATTATGATATCACTATTTTATACCACCCGGGGAAGGCCAATGTGGTGGCCAATGCTTTAAGTCGTCGGGTAGAGAGTTTGGGGAGTTTGTCTGATCTACCAGCAACAGAGAGGCCCATGGCGATGGATGTTCAGACCTTAGCTAGCTAGTTTGTGAGATTGGATATTTTTGAGTCTATTCGAGTATTGGCTTGTCGGCCTTCTCTTTATGATCGCATCAGGGAATGATAATATGATGACCCATATCTGCTTGTCCTTAGGGACATAGTTTAGCATTGTGACGCTAAGGAGGTCACTATTGGGAATGATGTTACTTTGAGGATGCGGGGCAGGCTATGTACGCCTAATGTGGATGGTCTCTATTCATCCGAGTGCCGAAAAGATGTATCAGGACTTGAGGCAACATTATTGATGGCGTAGAATGAAGAAAGACATAGCGGAGCATGTTTCTATGTGTTTAAATTGCCAGCAGGTGAAGTATGAGCATCAACGACTGGATGGATTGCTTTAGAAGTTAGAGATTCTGGAGTAGAAATAGGAGCAGATCACTATGGACTTCATTGTTGGACTCCCATGGACACAGCAAAAGTTTGATGTAGTTTAGGTGATTGTAGATAGGCTGACCAAGTCAGCTCATTTCCCTTATGTGATGACTACCTATTGTTTCGAATAGCTTGCTTGAGTTTATATCCGTGAGATTGTCAGGCTTCATGGTTTGTCGGTATCTATTATCTCTGACCGGGGCATGCAGTTTACATCATGGTTCTGGAGAGCCGTACAACATGAGTTGGGTACTCGAGTGGAGTTGAGCACAATAATTCACCCCCAAACGGACGAACAGTCTGAGCGCACTATTCAGATTCTTAAGGATGTGCTCAGTATGTGTGTGATGGAGTTTGGAGGTTCTTGGGATCAATTCTTGCCACTTGTGGAGTTTTCATACAATAATAGTTATTAGTCCAGCATTCAGATGGCATTGTATGAGGCTCGGTATAGTAGGCAGTATATATCCCCTGTGGGTTGGTTTGAGCCTAGCGGGGCTAGTTTATTTGGCATAAACTTGGTTCAAGACGCTTTTGGAGAAGGCTAAGGTGATTCAGGATATAATCCGCAGAGCCCAATCCAGACAAAAGAGTTATGTGGACTGGAAGGTTCGCGATATTTCATTTATGGTTAGAGACTGAGTCTTGCTTCAGGTTTCGCCTATGAAGGGCGTTATGAGATTCGAAAAGAGGGGCAAATTGAGCCCAAGGTTTATTGCCCCTTTGAGGTGTTGCGGCGTGTTGAGAAGGTTGCCTATGAGCTTGCCTTAACTCTTAGATTGGCAGGAGTTTATCCAGTATTTCATGTTTCGATGTTATAGATGTATCACGGTGATCCATCTCACGTGTTGGAATTCAGTTCAGTCCAATTGGACAAAGATCTATCTTATATTAAGGAGCCACTGGCTATATTAGACAGACATGTTCGAAAGTTGAGGTCAAAGAGCATTACATCAGTAAAGGTTCAGAGGCGGGGTAAGCCGGTCGAGGAGGCGACTTAGGAAACCGAGCAGGATATGCGCAACTGTTATACTCATATTTTCACCACTTCAAACATGTCTCTATGCTCGTTCGAGGACGAACGAATGTTTTAAAAGGGGGAGGATGTAATGAACGGCTGGTCGTTTTGAGAATTTACGTCCCGATCCCCTATTAACTGCTTCCCCCGTGTCTTTTTCTGCTATTGTGATTTGCCGAGATGGTTCATTTTGAGTTTCAAAGTGTTTTGGAACACTTAGTCCCTAAATGAAAGATTAAGTCTTAGAATTTGAACCGTAGTTGGAACAGTGTGAAGACGACTCTATAATGGAATTCTGTCAATTCCGTTAGCTCCGTTGGGTGATTTTGGGCTTAAGTACGTGTCTGAATTGTGTTTTGAGGTTTGTAGCTCATTTAGACTTGAAATGGCGAAAGTTGAATTTTTAGAGTTTCGGACCGATAGTGGAATTTTTTATATCGGGGTTGGAATATGATTTCAAAAGTTAGAGTAGGTCCGTAGTATTGAATATGACCTGGCTGCAAAATTTAGGGTCAATCGGACATGATTTGGTGGTTTTCGGCATCAGTTGTAGAATTTTGAAATTTCAAGTTCATTAAGTTTGGATTGGAGAGTGATTCATGATTTTAGCGTTGTTTGATGTGATTTGAAGGCTCAACTAAGTTCATATGATATTTTAGGATTAGTTGGTGTGTTTGGTTGAGGTCCTAGGGGCCTCGGGTGAGTTTCGGATTCTTAACAGATTGTTTTGGGACTTATGCATTTTGCTGAAGTTGTAGCACCTGTTGTTTTCGCACCTGCACATTTTGGACCGCATGTGCAGAGCCACATAAGTGGGTAAGGAGCCATAGATGCGGAGTTGGGCGTGCTTATCTAGGATTGCATGTGCGACTCGGGGATCACAGAAGCGGGCTCACAGATACGGCCAGTTAAGTGGATTTCGCACCTGCGATGATTCTTCTGTAGGTACGGTACTGCAAATGCGGTCCTAAAAGTGCAGAAGCAGAAATCGCTGGGCAGAAAAGAATGAAATCGAGGGTTTGAGTTGATAACTCTAAAATTTGATTGAGAGCTCGGTAGAAGGCGGAATTTGGGGAGATTTTCGGAGTAAGTTTGTGGGTAATGATTCCTAACTCCATTTTTTTATATCCCATTAATCTATGCTTAATTTCATCATTTAATTTTGGATTTGGGGTGAAAATTTGGAAAAATTTGAGAAAAGTTCTTAGGCCGAATTTTAGGATTTTCGTCGAGATTTTGGTATCGGATTTGTGTGAATTTGGTATGATTAGACTCGTGAGTGAACGAGTTTCATAATCTATGATTTTTACCCGATTCCGAGACTTAGGTCATGGGAGAATTTTTGGGCAATTTTTCTAATTTCTTGCCTTGACTTTTCATTCATTAGCTAAATAATTACTTGTAGCTATATTTATGTTATGCAATTGATTTGATTATATTTGGTCCACTCGGAGTTGGATGCTCATGGCGATAGAGTGATTTCGGATTGATTTGAGCTTGGTTCGAGGTAAGTGGCTTGTCTAACCTTGTGTGGGGAAACTCCCCTTAGGATTTGGTACTGTTTGGTATATGAATACCATGTACATTAGGGGATGAGTGTGTACACGAGCTAATTATTGAAAAACCCCATTTTCATTAAGTAAACATTTATGTTTTCCTTTAATTGAGCAATTCTAGTATATGTAGCCATCCTGTTTAGCTAGGAAAGCATGCTCGCGTGCCTTAATTGCCTTAGCTGCCTACATGGACTTTGTGAAGCATGTTTAGAGTAAGAATTACATGTCTTCTTTGAAACGAATTTAATCAAAACTATATATTTCCTTGTTGAAAATGTTGTTTATGTTAAATGAGTTGTGTATTTATTTTTGGACTACGGAACAGTATTTCGGGAGATCCCTCTGCACGTTTATGTTTGGGATTATGGGAGGGTGTCCAGCGAGATTCTCCTGTACTAGATATTTACTTTGGGACTACAGAACGGTATTCCGGGAGATCCTTGTACATTTACGTTTGGGACTACGCGGCGGTATTCTAGGAGATCCTATGTACATTTACGTTTGGGACTATGGTACGGTATCCCAGGAGATCCACCTTTTGCTATCTTTGTGTACCGAGTTGTTATTTTTCTGTGATTTCATTTTCGTTGACTGTTAGCATTTGTATATAATGCGATATTTCATACTATTTTATCTTTTTGTGTATGTAAACCAATAGGCCTGACCTGTTCTCGTACTACTCGATCAAGGTTAGGCTTGACACTTACTGGGTACTGTTGTGTGTACTCATGCCCTTTCCTGCACATATTTTTCGCGTGCAGATCCAGGTACCTCTTCGCAACCATATTTCTAGTGAGGCAAGACGATCTTAGAGACTACGAGGTATATATGTCATATCCGCAAACCTAAAAGTCCCTCTCTACTATTTTTTAAGTTAAAGACTTCTTGTATTTTCTTTGTTGGTAGTTTTCTGCAGTTTAGAAACACTATTACTTCTGTAGCTTGTGACTCATGATATTCAGGGTTTTGGGAGTACTTATGTTCAATTCGAGAGTGTTTATTATGTATGCCGAGTGACATCTAAACTTTTTAATTAAATTTACCTGCTAAATTATTAGTCTCATGTTTTCGTTTTTTTCCCGCAAATTATTAAGCTTACCTAGTCGTAGAGACTACGTGCCGTCACGACGGTTCATGGATAGAGAACTTGGATCGTGGCACTTTGCTAATTGGAACACTAGGTTCTCTCTCTATGTTCCTTTCACGAGGTTTCTCAAGAAGCTTTAATAAAGTTCAACCGTTGACTCTTGGTTTTTATTTAAAGCCTATGAGATAGTATTTAAAATAAAAATTAGAATGTTAGCGGCTTATAAGTTAAGTACACTTAGTCCTTAACTTAGAGTTACAAGCACATAATTTAAGGACAGGTAGTCCTGAACTTAAAGTTACAAGTTCAAAAAATAAGGACATGTAGTCCTAAACTTAGAGTTACAAGCTCAAAAATTAAGGATAGGTAGTCCTGATCTTAGAGTTACAAATTCAAAAATTAAGGACACTTAGTCCTGGACTTAGAGTTACAAGCTCAGAAACTAAGGATACTTAGTCCTGAACTTATAGTGATAAACACATAAATTAAGGACTGGTAGTCAAGGAGTTACAAGTTAAAAATGCAGGACACATAGTCCCGAACTTAGACTTACTAGCTCGAAAATTAAGGACATCTAGTCCTAAATTTAAATGTAGAAGCTCAAAAATTAAACACATATTACCTTGATGTCCTTTTTAATCATTTTTCCAGATAAAGTTATTTTTTGATGTTTTCTAACACTTTTTGCCTACAAATCCTTTTTCAACTTCTCATATAATCTGACTCAAAAACCATAATAATAGAAAAATCTTAAGCAAAATAAAAACTAATGGTATTCAAAGACAGAAAACTTACATTAAAATAATTTTTTAAGCAAGTCTTCATCAAATTGTGTTGAAGGTATTAAACTTTGACCATGAGATAATTGCACACGCACACTAGCGGGGTTCACATTTTCTTATTCAGAATAGACAAATGGTACCATCTTGAGCAACCGAAACACCTATTTTATAAGAAAAAATAAGTATTTAGAACCAAAATACATAGACAAAAAGATAGCTAGTAATACTATTAACTTTCTTTTCATCATGGAAGTACTTTTTACATAGGCTGCCATAGTACAAATATTTCATATATGAATAACATAGCATCCAAGGGAACCCGCATTCTCCAAAGTGCAGAAACAGCTTTTCTTGAAAAACTGGGAATATTTCCATAATCCAAACATAGAAGGCAAAAGGGAAGCCAAGTATAGTATAACTGTCCTGCTCTTCCTCTATCTTTTTCTCATTCTCATTCTCATTATCTGAAGAATTTTGTTTGGGCTTCAAGCAATTCTTCAATGATTTGAGTAACTTTTGATAAAAAAGAGATCCCCAATTGAAATAAGAGCATAATTCATCATCATCAACGATTTTCATTACCTGCTCAGACACATTCCGACTCTCGCGCTTTTCCATCAACACAGATTCAATAAAATAAATTATTGTCAACTTTACTGCATTGTCATCACTGCCTACAATTGATGCAGCTGTACCAGATGGATGACTAGTAATAAAATACCACTCGCCTAACTCAATTATATCGTTTCCGATGAAGTATGCTTTAGAAAGCCTATTTGCTATTTCACTCAAAAAGTTGAAGTCAACTGAAGAAGGACATTTCAACCCAGTAATTATCTGGAAGGCTTCACCTGTAATCTTCACTTCATGATCAAAAACCTTGAATGTCATTGAATTCACGTCATTGCCTACAATTTCATAAAATAACACACAACGAATAAGTTTGCCACTTAATTTCACACCTTCCAATCGGATTTTTTTTCGAAAACACCATCTCTCAACTTCTTCCATTGCGTGTTCGACAAGAAACTTTTTATTGTTTCTTTATACTGAAAATATCCTTCCCAGTAGCTCATCAAATTACACTAATCATCAAACTCGAAAAATGATCTCCTTCTATTAGCACACTACATAGAAGGAACTAGAAGTTAAATATTAGGAATATTTTTATGAAATGTCTGAAATATTTAAACTAAAAATCTAAATTTAGGACCTAATTAGATGTATCTTTCCTAAACATAGTTAGCATACAAAATTTATCGCTAGAGACTTTCTGGACATATAGATTGTTTAATCAGCTGCACATTTACAAGCTTTAGAAAAATTCGACAAAAAACTAGATGAAATTGAGGAAAAAATTATGAAGATGAACAATGACAAAAAACTTAAGAACTCGAAGGGACTTGTTAAGATGCCATATACATTACTCCATCCTACAAGTGAACCAGGACTCACTGACTAAGAAATACCGAACAATGTCTCAATATGAAGTTGTTATCTTGCTATCATTTGGATAAGATTCTACTTTATTAGCACTATGCTTCAATAATATGCTTCCTAATTATCTCGTTTGGAATTAAAAATGAACCAGCACCAGCTTGTGACTAATATTTTGAATTACTATCGAATGAAGTTTTATAATTATTTCAACTATAAACGAAGTTGGTGTTGTAATTTTGTCCATCAGTTTGTTTCTCATTCAAGTCTTATCGTATGGAAAATTTGCTAGCCACCAAATAGTTTTCATAGTTGGTAGAGTGAACATGGTTTCACTACCATTTACGTTGATATGTAGAGGAAAATCCAAGTGGAAGGTTGAAACAGAGAAAAACATGAGGATAGTAGGAATTCCAAAACCAAATGCCAACCAAAAACATCTTAAATAGAGACAATTAAGGTCGTCGCGACATTCTAATAATAGCATAGTACCAGTTGAATTAACTTTCCATAATCCTTTTATCCTTTAATCATTGAAACCAGCTCCCATAGCAATAACACCAAAAGAAAACATTAACACAAGTACTTGAAAAAAAGTGATCCCATTACCATCTACAAAAGCTTAACAAATAACATAACCAGAATACATTAAGACACAATATAAAATATAAAAAGTGTAAAAGCAAAATGAAAAACATACACTTTGATTCACGAAAAATATCGAGAAACTTGGAACTTCAAATCATGATTTCGATGATGAGAAGAAAAAACTGGCTGAATTATTGAACTAAGTTGGCAAATCTCGCAACAAAAACTCGAAGTTGATGGATAACCTTAAGGACCGTCGAGTAAGTGATCTGCCTTTGGGTTTAGGAATTGATTGTTAATTGGGATAAAGTTGGGGAAGAACTTGCTGCACGGGGAGAGAAGTAACGAGAGCAGTTTGGGAAATTTTGATCGGGAGAGAGGGTTTTGTAATTTTGATAAAGGGTTTGAAAAAAAAAGAGATAGGAGAAAGGGTAACATTGTCTTTCATATTAATTTTAATAAAGTAGTGGCTATTTTTGCTCAGCATTATAAATTCGGTATAAAAACTAGGTAACACATTAAAAAAAGGCTACCCCAAGCGATTTCAAGTATACTCGGATCTGGCGAGAAATTTAAAAATAGCTAGATTTACAAATGAGCGTTAAAAAATAGTCCAGTTTTCAAAAGTAATCGAAATTTAGCCACTTTTCATGTAAAGATAAATCTGAGCGAAAATACTGTTCAAAATCCGAAAAATACGCTAGTATATTATGCTGGAGTTCCAGCATAAGTATACTAGAACTCCAGCATAATATACTGGAGTTCCAGCAAGTATACCGGTCCAGCATAATATACTGGAGTTTGGAGCACCGATGCTCCAGTCTCCAATATATTATACTGGAGTCATAGAAAAATAGTACTCCCTTCGTTTCAATTTATGTGAACCTATTTGACTGGACACGAAGTTTAAGAAAAAAATGAAGACTTTTGTAATTTGTGGTCCTAAACAAATTCAAATGGGCCCCAGAGTATTTGTGTGGTTATAAAAGCTTCTCATTAAGAGTAGAGTTGTAAGTTTAAGCAAAATTGTTACTAAATTTAGAAAGTATTTATTCTTTTTGGAACGGACCAAAAAAAAAATAGGTTCACATAAACTGAAACGAAAGAAATAAATAATTTTCTTTAAATTGATAAATGAACAATCCGAAATCTGGCTATACCATACTATTTTTAACGGATGTGCAATTACTGGCCCACAAGCGAAAAAGGCAAAAAGGATAGGCGGGCAATTACCGTTTCATAACCGGGAATTCCCAAACGAAAATTTCGAGCTTCGGAAGGAGTAGTATTTTTAGCATTTCCAATTCCAAATTGCGCCCGCCTTTTCCCTCTTAACATTTCAAGTTCTAGATCTGTATCTTGAAACTTCTCTCTCTCTCTTACATTCAATCTTCTCCCACAGAGAAAAGAACAATCCCCAAAACCAAAAACCCCAAACTAGGGTTTTACCACTCGTTTACTGCTGCTCAGTAGTATTGTTTCGTCTATGGCGTCAGAGAAAGATCAGAAACCAGAAGAGGTGACGGAGGAGAAATCTTCCTTAAAAGAACAAGAAGAAGAGAAAAAGACAACCGAAGCTGGGGAGGAGGAGAAAAAAGATGAAATTAAAGCCGAAGACGAGGACGAGAAAGAAGAAGGCAAAGAGGAAGTAGATGAAATGGAAGTAGACAAAAAAGAAGCGGAAGAAGACGAATCTGAGCAGGAGGAGGAAAAAGAGGAATCAGAGGAGGAGGAAAAGCAAGAGAAAACACCAGTGAAGAAGGGCAAAAGTGAGGAAAAAAAGGAGAGTACGGAAGAGCCACTGACACCAAGCTCAAGGCCAACAAGGGAACGGAAAACTGTGGAGCGTTACTCCGAGTCTTCGGGTGCTAGAAGTTCGACGCCTAAGCCATTGTCGATCAGGAAGGTATCATTCTGAATGCTCTATTTCTAAAATTCTTGATTTTTTAATTTTTCAGTTGATATCAAATTCAAGGATTCGTTTCTTGTTAATCGTTATGACTTCCTAAATAATATTCAGCAGTATCTTTTTAGATTTTAGGTTCAAACTAGAGAATACCTGGCAGTGTAAATATTTGATTTGCAATTTCAGTTATGATGCAAATTTTCCTTTTATGAATCACTGTGTTTAAATGCAGGGTAGTGGTACTCAGCTGAAGGACATCCCAAATGGTACGATTTCACTTCTGCTCGAGCACTTTGTTTTCCCTTTTAAAAGGGTTATGCTCTGCTATTTATTTATTGATGATTGATTAATCAATTTGATTCCTCCTAGGCAAAAAGAAGAAAAAAAAAGATGTTTGGATTTTTTTCATTACTTGGTGAATGTCTCTGAGATTGTAATTTGACTGATACTTTGGTACACTCCTTCTGTTTTCTTTTATGTGATGGTATTTGATTGGATGTGAAATTATGATTTCAATTTGGCCTATATATTATATTAGTGATAGTGAAAGAAAATATTGAAAATAATGGTTGAGGAGTTTGTTGGATGAAAAAATTGTTTATATTCTTGAAACTTATTGAAGTTGTATACAAACCGGATAGTGTTTCCTTCATAAATAAACTGGATGTGTTTCTATCTTTTGAAGAGATTAAATTGATTCTGTGGACTTTGATTTTGTACACATTTGGTGTATTTTTCAGTGGGTTTCTTGCATAGATCTTGGTTTAGTGGACAAATAGTGCGCGGAAGTAGGTATATACACTATCTTTAGTTTAAATCATTTGATTTGATTCACAGGGACCATGAAGAACCGAGTTCAAGTAAAGCTGTGTTTACTTGCATAAATAAAAAATGTGAATCTTTACAAAAGGTTTCTATTTGTATATCTGTTGACTCAGATACTGCATACTATCTACTTATGAGTCCAATGTTATGATTTACTTAATTATAGCTGCATGATATTGAAGCTTGATTATCTTTGACATCTTCAATATTTTGAAATTTTCAGTGGCTTATAAACTATCCAAGAGAAAACCTGATGACAACCTGCAGATACTACACAATATTCTTTATGGCAAGAAAACAAAGGTCATCATCATCTTCTTAATTATGAACTCCTGAACATTACAACTAGAGATGCTATCTCTCATGGTTTGACATCTTCAACTGTGTGCGCGTGTTTGTTTGGGGAATGGGGGTGGGTGGCTATGTGTACATGGCTTGGTCTCCACTTGGTTTGTTGTAAGGCTTTGATGATGTCTTTGGCATTTTACCTTTGCAGGCACATAGTTTGAAGAAAAACATAGGGCAGTTTTCAGGATTTGTTTGGGTTGAAGATGAGGTACATTTGCATCTATCTCTTTTCTATCTTGTGGTTGAATCTTCCTTTTGCTTTATTTATTTACATGTGAAATGGACTTAATCAAGTGATTACATCAAGTTACTAAATGATCCCTTAATTGAATGTGTGATCAGATTATCATTTGCCTACATTATTTTATCAAGCAGGAAAAACAAAGGGGAAAAGTCAAAGAGAGGCTGGACAAGTGTGTTAAGGAGAAGCTACTGGATTTTTGCGACGTCCTCAATATTCCAGTGATTAAATCTGCTGCAAAGAAGGCATGTATTGCAAATGGGTCTTTGTCAACTGTGTCATCCACTACAGCAAATTTTATTACCTAGTTTTTTCCCGTTCGATCATTTTACTTGTATCAATTTTCAGGATGAGCTCATAGTGAAATTATTAGAATTTCTGGAATCTCCTCATCCTACAACAGATTCCTTGCTTGCTGATAAGCAACAGGTATATAGCTGAATCAGCTAAGCTTCTTGTCTTGAGGAGTTGCCTTTTGTCTTGACATTCTTTAATTGTTAGCATTTCTTTGATATTTGTGAAGTTGTAACTTTTGTGTTCTTTTTAATGTTAGAAGGGTAAGAAGCACAAGGGGAAGGGCACAACTGCCAAAAGCACAGGTTCCTCAGATAAAGCTACTGGGAAATCAGTAAAGGTTCTCTCTCAATCTCATCCTTCTCTTCTTAAGGCAATTGTTCCAACTGGCACATTCATCTAATGACAGTGTTTAAGAGTAGCTAGAACTTGCTGTAGCTGATAACTGCAGTTAATTCCTCTGAGCTTTAAACAAGTGACAATCTGAATGAACATAAGTGCTTAAGAGAGGGGATGGAAATGAAGTAAGATATTTGTTAAGGGTCATGCTAACTAGTGCCACTATGGCGTTGATTAAGAAACACTAATTACCTTGTAATTTGCATTGTGGATTTAATACATATTAGAATTAACAAGTGTCACCTCAAACAAGTCTTTGACTATGCTAGCATGTGCTACCTATCTTTCCTATTTCCAGTTCTGTGTTGTTTCCTGTCTCCAGTTTAAACTCTTCTCTACTACTAGAGAGCAGTGTTGTGAAGAGCGTGAAGCGAGGAAAAGCGACAAGCCCCTTTTAGCGTGAAGCAAGAAGCGTAGTGCTCGCTTTTTTGAAGAGAAGCGAAATTAACAAAAATAATAAAATAGATGCTGGATAGACAACACATGTGTAAGCAAATGTTCAATACTTCAATAAAAAAAACTAAAGAATAGCATCAATGAAAGCACAAAATGAGCATCCAATTCTTCTACAAGATTGTCAAATTCTTGTAGTCCACTATCATTAAGCCCAAGTCAGATGTTTCCTATCTTCTTTTGGTGCCATTAAAAGAACAACTGGAGAACAAAAAAAAATTGGCAGTCACAACAACTGAAGAAGAATTGAAGAACAAAAAAATAAATTGGCAGCAACGCTGCTAGAGAGATCATTTAGCTTGTCAAGCTGCATGTGGTATCAGTCTCTTTTTGTTTCCTTTCTTCTTTTGTAGCATGGCTAGTTAAGCTAGCTACAGTCTGGTCCTCCCCATTTGTTGACACTGGGTATCAATCATTGTGCAGGCATTGTTTGCTTACACGTTTTTGAAAAGAAGGGAATCTTTTTCTAGTGTTTGAAAAGTTTCAACTTCTTTGAAAAATTGAAAAACTACTATTGGGAAAAACTAGAAAACTACAATTTTTTTTTTTTTTTAAAATTTTCAAAGAATTTGCAGAATTTTTTCAAAGTTCTGAAGAAAAAGTTTGGTATTTGAAAAAAAAAAAACAACCAGAACAGACAAAGTTTGGAAAATTGGAAAAAGTTTTCTACCATTTTCCAATCAAAACCAACAAAGTTACCTTTCCTGTGAATAGTCTGTTTTAAGACTTATGTAGGAAAGGTAACTTTGTTGGTTTTGATTGGAAAATGGTAGAAAACTTTTTCCAATTTTCCAAACTTTGTCTGTTCTGGTTGCAAATAAAAAAAAAGACTTATGTTGGTACACACGCTTTACAGTTGTAACTATATCTTTTAGTAGCAACAAACCCTTCCATAGTTGAAATGTGAAATGAAAAATATGTAGTAATAAAAGAAATTGAGAAGAAAGAACACACCACGATGCCTATAGCTTGGATCCGCCTGTTGAAACTTGAAAGTCTACTTTATGGACTGGTTGTCGGCTATTGGATATGTGGGCAACTAGTGTTTTGGTTTGCACAAGTAAATAGGTTGGGCAACTTAAGCATAACTTTTTTTTTTTTTTGATGAAGACAATCAAATGATGGTACAGGAATAACCTCTACAGTGTACATTTAGTCAATTAATCAGTTTTAACTCCTTGCCTTTACACTCTACTCAAGGAGAATCTGTTCAAACTTTTGGGACAAGAAAAAGTTATACTGTATCAGAAACATTGAGTTTTAGTGATTATTTGTCATCATGATTTTGGTGAGAACTAGCAAAATATGTACATTATTCAACTGAAGCAATTAAATTATCCATGTGTAATAAGAAGTATGTAACTTAAGACTTGAATTACATTTCGAAGAGAAATTTAGGCACTGCTTTATATTTTCTGTTGGATTCAGTCATTGGCAGGGGATGTATGTTATGTCTCTGGCTTTGTCAGTATTTCTAAACAATTTATGTGGCAGTTATACATCAACATCTATGGGTTTTGACAGCTCATGTTAGCAAATCTTGATGTTTCTGTTGTCAGGGGATGTTTTGCTTTTACTTTTTCCATGAATGTCGTAGTCCTCTGACTGCTGAAAGGTTGTCTGACTTCTTTGTCATGTCCAAAGCAGAAGGATCAGAAATCTGATGTTGGGGTGAAGCGCAAGCGGTCATCAAAAATTGAAGAAGAAGAACCTGATGATGAACCATCAGATACTAGAGATGACTCTGAGAACGACGATGAAGCTGCTAAAGAAGGAAGTGATCAGGAAGATACTGCTTCCGATAAAGATGAGGAACAAGAGGAAGAAGTGGAAGAGAAACCCAAAGACAAGTCTCATGAGAAGGTTTATTCAAAGAAGAGTTCAAAGAAGGATTCTGGGAGTAAAGCTGTAGAGAAGTCTAAGGCTCTAGAAAAGGGCAGCCCTGCTAAATCTTTGAAAAGCTCATCAAAATCTATCAAAGAAACTTCTAGTTCAGCTTCCAAGAAAGGTGCTGCTGCTGATTTAA
Source organism: Nicotiana glauca (assembly GCA_026770625.1). Lineage (NCBI taxonomy): Eukaryota > Viridiplantae > Streptophyta > Magnoliopsida > Solanales > Solanaceae > Nicotiana > Nicotiana glauca. The sequence continues at coordinate 191,690 of MU672957.1, forward strand.
TATCTAAACCCAAGAAACAAAAAGTTGAAAAGAAAATTAAAAAAGAAGAAACTGAATCTGTGAAGGAAAAATCTTCAGGCAAGAAACAATCAAGCAAGTCTACTGCAAAGGTTTCTCAAAAGGAAGGTGTGTAACCCCCCCCCCCCCCCCCCCCCCCC